>JAFNEN010000073.1:1007500-1280000 GCA_019343175.1 Oedothorax gibbosus | reverse complement strand
AGTTTAAAAGTTATTAAAATTTTTAAAAAATTTACTTGGATATTATTTTGAGGCATTTAAATTTTGAGAAAACAAAAAAGAAGCAAAAAAATTAAAAAAAAAAAATGTCCTGTGAAATGCCTCGGTTTAATAAAGCACAATATAGTGTGCATTTTTAAGTTATTTTTTGTTTAAAAATGAGTTTTAAGTATGAAAAGGAAAGTCAGTAGGTTTTTACAATTTTAAGGTGTCAATGAATACAGTTAAATATCACAAGGAACACTCATACATACAAATTTCTTACAAAACCCCACGAGTACTTAACACCAAAAAAAAAAAAAAAAAAACTATCAACACAGCATCGCTTACATTATTTATTGAGTTTGACAACAAAACTGAGCCAACCGGGACAAAAGACGCAAATGCAGTTTGCAATTATTGTTTGCCAGCAAAATTGCAACATTTTGTATTCCTCACACGGCAACCTAAATGCTGGCCGAGGCAAAGAAAATCGAATTTCACTGGCTGAAAATGATTAAGAGAATGAAATTCTCAAATCATCAAACTCCACGTGCGTGAGGGGAATTCCTCGTAATCGCCTTTTTTTCTTTTTGTTTGGACAAAGAAACGTTCCTCTCGGAAGGCATCCACCACCATTACGAAAATAAAGTTTGCTGATGCCTCGGCTTGGCTTGAAGTCTTTTCTGGAAATGCGGATCGGTGGTATTTTCGGATATCAGTTGATATTTGTTTCTGTATTTTTTAAAAGTTACTCCTCTCTCCTCTTGACTAGAAGAACTTAGTTTTCTTCGCAAACGTTTTTTTTTACCACTCTTTGGTGCATTCGTTGGAGAGATTTTCCAGCTAGATTTACCAGATAATGTAAAAAAGAGGGTTTTTTGTAATACTCTTCATAATTACCGTTATAAACGTGAAATGGAATCCTTAAAAAACGATTTTCATTTTAACGATGCACATGTTACGGTATGCTAGGATATTTATAAATGCTTGTTGCCATGTAGCTAACGTTGTAACGACTGTGTTTATATTAGTTAGTGCAGGTAACTACAGACTTTATCCTAAACCATCTAAAATCAATCGATTTAGTTTGTAACTTATCAACCGTATGCTATAAATTAGTGTCTGTAAATTCTTCGACTGCCGATTCCGAACCTTATTATAAGGTAAAACACTTGATTAACCCAGCAAATGCATAAATTTTAATGCTTGATTTCAGATTCTATGAAAATATGTATATCGATGCGTTGTAGAACACTTGACACTATCTAATGAATGCTTGCTACACGGAATGTTCGTTATGTTGTCCGTCTGAGAGACGAAATCACAACATATAAATGTACGATTTTTTTAATAATAAGTTATAAATGGTGTTATTTTTTAATATTATTTATTCTGACTTTTATCTTGATGTGGTTCAAATAATAACTTTTTTTAAATTACACTTTATTCCATTGAGACAGTATACACATTGTTATTTATATTGCAATAACTGTCAGAAACGGAATTTTCTGCCCTCGAAGTGGTTTGTTTACCCTTTACATTTTGTTTTGAAGTTGGCTTTCAAAAACTTACACACATAAATTTTCATTTCTCTAGACTGAACCCGTGAATCATTTTTCATTCGTTTTTCTATATGTAGTGGTTTTCTTTATGTAAAACCAACAGTTCAGACCATCTCTTGTTTGACGTTATCCAAATTAATGATTTACGCAGATTCAAGATTTTGTGTTCCTAAAATAGTGAGTAAATATGGATGCACCACTGGATTTGGTCCATGAGACAGCTTGTATAACACCATGAAATATGAAATGAAGGAGGGAAAAAAGCTTTGTAATCAGACAACACGCCGTATTTTCACCATTTGTTTGCCGTTTCTTTTTGAATCCACTTTACTAAATAAGTGACATATTGAACAAATCAAAATTTTCAAATTCAGTATTTTTGTGGAGGAAGAGTCGCAGCTAAATGTTCATTGTACAAAGTATCTGTTGCAAAAAATATTCAAATTAATAGTTGGAGTACGATAAATTTGGACCTTTATAGCGTATATTATGGCCTCATTATGTTATAAGATCTGCCATGGTTTCGTCATGTGAAATATCATATGCAGTATATTAATCAAAGCTCAATTTTAAAACAAATGCTAAAATTTTATTTTACATATACTTTTATATAATTTCAAATGTACCTTTAGTTATCGTTTTATTATAACAATTTCTATTCATATTAATAAAATCTTTTATAAATTAAATTTTTACCTTTTAAACATTAGGCGCATAACCATATTGTAAATTTGTTATAATGCAAATAATGTAAGCACTATAAAAATATTTTATAGATTTTTTTAATGATTTGGATTCTAACAATCAGTAAAATTATTTTAATTTTTATTTAAAATGAACTATTTTAAATTTAAAACATGTGCATCTTTAAAATGAAAATCGTGTTTTAAGGATTCCATTTCACGTTTATAACGGTAGTTATGAAGAGTATTACAAAAAACCCTATTTTTTACATTATGTGGTAAATTACATTTAATTACCATTCCAACTTGTAAATAAAAAAACAATATTTAAATTTCATTCCAATACATAGTTTTGAAGATAAAAAAAGCATTTATATCCAGTAGAAGCGAGTAAAAATAAAGATAGTAGTTTTATTGACTACTTTCGTAAAACTGGCAACCGCAAGAAATACATATAACTAATTCTGTTACTTATACCCAGTTGTAATATTTAAATATGAGATTAAATTATTATGGCATTCACTTTATACATATGGACGAATGATGCTATATAAAATTGGATAAGGGGATAAATAGTCCGTAACATTTAGATCCTTGAAAACTTAAACTAAAAACCCGTAAAATCTAGATCCTTTTTCGAAAGCAAGAGGTAAGGGTTAGAACGTTCTGCGCTTCAAGATCCCAACCCTTTGCAGTCCGTTTCTTTCGGTTCCTTTTTAGTGCCATGCATTAAGCCATCAAGCGAGCGATCAAAACGAAAGGGCCCCCAACGAATCAGAATTTCTAATGAGCCGCCTCTGGTTGTGTCGGGATTGCAGAAAAGCGATTGCTGTGATGGAGCGAAATTCGAAATTTTAATACTCTGCACAGCTCTAGACTTTTGCGAGGCTCGTGTCTTGAACCTGGGGCATTCGTGCCATGCCGAATCACGCAATAATTAATGGAAGCGTGGGGGCTATGGAATTCCAAACATTTAAGTAGGCACTGGAGAATACGTATGAAGTCAGATGTTTGTCATGCATTCTTGGAGGTTGGGTGCAGGCATGGTTAACGCGATATGTATGGGTGACATGGATATGGATGTGGGGTTGTCGTCGAGTTGTATCTGTATCGGACGGGAGATGTTATACTAGCTTTAATTAAAACACTTGCATATCACTCTGAGGGATAAGCGGATTGACTGAACTTGTTTTAACTTATGCAGATTAAAACTTTATCTTTTAACTGGACATTTAATTTCTTGAAATATTTTTAAATAATAATTCTGTAAAACCCAATAAATGACTCTTACATACATAAAATTTTTAAACTTAGTAAAATCATAAAAATTCTGTGATGATGCTGGAAAATTTGACATTAGGTGACGGTTTTATACGTCTGTATCCCAGAGAGATATATAAGTGGTTAAACATCTTAGCGTAGATAATAAAAAAATGTATGTTAACATGAATATAGTTTTTTTATCTCAAGTATATTTGACTTTATTTTTAAAACTCGGCAGAATAGTCATTCAAACGCGAATTAGGACACATTTATTGAATAACATAAATTAAAAACGGTAACTATATAAACATTTTTAGAGTGCGGGGGGGGGGGGGTGATCGTCAAATTGCAGTTATGTGTATTGGCTTTTGAATTTATATGGCTGATATCATGAGAATTTAAATGGATATACATTTAATATGCAATTAGCCAAGTAAAATTACAATTTGGAAATGAAACTTTACATTTTGTATTATATTATTCTTAATTTTTTAGTTTTAAAAACACAAAAACGCTAAAAAAAGAGCTATGAAGGGAATATTTTGCCTCTATTTGCAGTTACACAAAACCTCAAATCCATCCAAACCCACATTATTATTGGATTCAATATAAAGAAATAATAAAATAAACCTCATAGTTTAACCAAACAATATGTTATATTCATAAACTCAAATAAAACGGTTGTGCATATTTTGTGTAGCACGATTGAAACACAATATCGGTACTTTGTCAGACTTACTTAAGGTTATTAATATTGCAGAGTTTATAAATAAATAAAAGTACGTTTTCGTTCTTTTTTTCTTTGAATCATTCTAAATGAATAAAATATAATTTACTGTTATTGCTTCTAAAACTATCAATTGAATTTTTCTGAACCATTTAAGTTTTCAAATTACATCCATAAAAATATAAAGATAATTTATTACAAACCCTTTTAAACAAAAGAGTAAAAAAATTAAATTGTTTTCTTTACTGTAAGTGTA
The DNA here is from genome assembly GCA_019343175.1 of Oedothorax gibbosus. NCBI lineage: Eukaryota > Metazoa > Arthropoda > Arachnida > Araneae > Linyphiidae > Oedothorax > Oedothorax gibbosus. The sequence continues at coordinate 1,275,509 of JAFNEN010000073.1, read as the reverse complement.
TGTATAATGCATTAGACAAACATTATTTTTTAATCTTTTTAAAATTATTTAGCAATTTTTCTTTTGGTAGTTTTGTTTGTGTTGATTATTATGTATTTTTAATTTATTGCCATTTCATTTTATGTTACTATTTATAGAAAATTAAAAATGATTTATGACGGAAAAAGCGCACTTTAGTAAACAGATCGACCATAATTTATTTTTAATGTTGCGAAGGCTCGGGCAAATTCATTCAGTTTTTTCAGCATAATGTAATATTTTTTATTGACTTATTTTTACAACTAATATTTTTTCATCCGCTTGAGGCATAGACTAGATAAAAATAAGCCTCTGATGGTAAAGCTTTGGTCTTCAAAACAAGTAATCTCAATTGGTTTGAAACGAATGTGTTCTTCGTCACTGCCATCCGATAAACACGAGTGTGATACCAAAAAAATCACTCAGTTTTGAGGGGATCTTGCACATTAAATTTGTCGTGGTGCAGCGTTTTTGTTCTAAGTTTGATGTCGATGCACAGTTGCTCCGTGTGTGCATTCAGGTGTTGGCTTTGTTTCTTGACAGCGGTATAATATGCTTAAGTCAGTCACCATTTGCCCCTGGATTTAATATCATTGCTTACAATGAAAAAAATTCCCAAAATAATAGGACTCTTACTTGTTTTTTTACCCGCAAACCAACCGCCCCAATCCAATAACACATTACCCCACAGATGAATCCACAAATACCCAATGGGTCCAGCATCTGAAAAAAAGTGTAGGAAATAGCAAACAACTTTCCGGGAAGTTGACCTTTTGCTAAGTTTTATTTTCCTTGAGATGTTTGGCGGGAAATCTTGCTGTTATTTGTGATATTTTTAGAAGCCGCGTTCCCGCTATGAAGGAATACTTGCTCGATATATATTGTCACGGTATGTCATTTACCGTGAGCCTAAGGGGTTTGGTATCGATAGATCGTACCGTGCGTAGAAAACTGACATGCTGTCATGTTAACTTAAAAGAAGAAGTGTCAGTTTCCCCCTAACAGTGCGATATAAAGCTGACTGTTTATTTGCTTATTTATTTTATCTGTAGATAAGTTGGCTGATGTAACTATTTCTTTTCCCAAACAAGTAAAAATAACAATGGGAAGTTGGCAGGCTGGGATTTCCGATAAAGAGAAAAAATATATCTGAGTTGATGTTTATATCTTGAAAACGGAATTTAAAATATGTATACTTTACAAATATTTTTAGAATATTTTAGTGCACTTAATTTTTTTAATATGTTCCAGTTAGATAATATAAATTATTTAAATGCAATGTCAAACCTAAATATATGAACCTATACTTAAGAAACATTAATGCATCCACATTATATCCTATTAAAATTTTGTCTTTACATACGTAATGAGGCGCTAGTTCAAGAACAAAAAATAATTTATTTTAACAAAGAATCTTTTAACCACTTCGTAATTAAAACGTTAGTCATAATATATTGAATTGTAGGTTTACACATTAATGCTATTTTTCCGTTTCTAGTTCAACACAAATACTAAGCAGTAACATTGTGTAAATTCCTTTTCATGATCCTAAAATTCAAGATTAAGTCATGGTAATCAAAAAATGATCATTCATTTTTCTTTATTATATACATCGTGAATCTAATGGAATTCTAGTTTCAATGCAATTCTATTCATTCAATTAGAGAAGCTATTGCATATATTTCATTACAATTCGTAAAAAAAAAATATTTATTTAAAATCTAACTCATAAAATCTAACTAAATATGTAATCAGAAACATATTAATTTTCGATTTAGAGAGCTATTTTTCAATATTCTGAAAAACGTGTATTTTTTCATTCGAATTAATAACTCCATCTTAAATTGTAAAAAAGCTAACAAGTAGATATCGCGTTTAGGCTTTTTTCGTTGAGTTAATGGAGGTATAATTTCATTAAAAAATAATTTATCATTAAGAGTTTATCTCCATTACATTGGCAAATTTACGTTAAATCATAAATCATTGTAAACTTGCTGTCGGAACTTTATATCATTCATATATATTAAAGTTTTTTTTTGTTTAAACCAGGTTTTTTTAAAAAACTTTTCTTGTATTTAACCAGTTTGTGTATTTTCAGGACTGTAATGTTGTTTATATAAACTCCATTTTAAGGTTTACTTTACTAATAGGATCCCCATATATATATTTTTTTTTATTTGATATTTTATTTATATAAAACTAATTTTGGGGCAAAATATACCCCAATTATTTCAATTTCCACTTAGTCATAAAAGCTTTGCAGCTTTTTCGATCCCAAACTTATTACGCGATTTAGACTGCACTAGACCAAAAGAGGAAAAAATGCGCTCAACTTTTTCAACTTCACTAAAAACGTTACTGTTAAACTTTTTTTATATCTACTGCTTGGCCTCTCCACCATTCTATTGCAGACACCTCTTTTACATAATCGCTCTGAAAAAAATATTTCTGAAAAATTTTCTGAAAGGGGGAGCTCTTGGCACAATATTTCATAACAAGAGTAACTAAAGAGTTATTAGGGAACCTGTGTTTTGCATATTCTAATGCTTCTTTCTTTTATTCAGCCGACAGTTGAAAATCATCTTCTTTGATCTTCGGATCGAGTAAATACGCCAGAGGATGTGCCGGCGTTATTGCCATTTTGCAGCGTTTATCCATTATTAAAAAAATTGTTGTAGCGTTTATCCATTTCAGTTGTTTTGTCAAAGTGGAAGTTACAAATGAAACTAATTAACTTATTTTATTTTAAATTCAAAAATGTTTTTAAAAAATTCTGAAAAAAAACCACTTTGGTTTTTTTGATAAAAAACATTTGGTTTAAACCTTGGTTTAAACCATGGTTTAATCAATTTGGTTGAAACCATGCCAACCCTGCCTAAAACATCACAAATTAAATTCATTTTTAATTTTATTCAGATTACACAAGTGTATAATTTGATTTTAAATGTAAATATAAAACACTATATCTCAAAATGGATTTTTTTAAATGGTTACCTCAAACCACGTTCTTGTTCTATGGGTTTTCGGGAAGCATTAATTCCACAGAAACTTTACACACAATGTGGTGTAATCCTACACTTCCTAAGGTGATCGAGGAAACGCACATAAAGTTCGTAAACCTCAGTAAAGTAGCTGTGATAAGTTTACAATCTTAGGGTGTTAATGCAGCTTATAATTTGTCAGGCGTAGCTCATAACCATTCCTTGGGGGAATGGTGTTATTATGCATGAAATTACAATTTCAGCCAATTACTTTGTTATCACTAGCTTGCGATGGCTTGGTGAAGGAAATTTCATGAACTAGAATTTTCGTTTAAGTTTTCAAGGATCTAATTTTTACGGACCATTTCGCCTTTCCAATTTTATAAGCCATCACACGTGCATTTGTACTAAGCGAATGCCATAATAATTTAATCTCTTATTTAATTATTACACCTGGGTGTGAAGTAACTGAATTAGTTTAATATATTTCTTGAGGTGGATAGATTTACGAAAGTATTCAATGAAAACACTAGCTTTATTCTTTATTTGTATTAAATAGAAATGGTTTTTAGTTTTAAAATTATGCATTGGAATGAAAATTAATATTTCAAATTATGCTGTTGCAAGTCAAAATGGTACTTAAATGTATTTTATGTTAATATAATTTTTAGTATTTATAAAAAAAAGTCGGTAAAAAATCTCATTTGTTTATATACATTGCAATTTAAAAATAACACTGTGATATTAAAAATATGCGTAGAAAATATTAGTAAGCAATAAAAAAATACTAGTACTCGGCAAAATGTAGTTAGTAGAAATATCTTATGAATTATGTTTCAATATATTAAAATAAAACAACCTTACCATGATTCAATTATTTTTGCAGCGATCCGAATATTACGCCTCACCAGGAATTGGAGGGTTTAGCCTTTGACAAGAACAGAGCACGATTTGAAAAGTTTACATGGTCAGAGTATGAGACAGTTCACCAGAAGTACCTACTAATAGGTAAGTTAACAGTTATAAAACATAGTTAAATATTCAAGGCATTTTTGATACATCATTAAATGATATATATGAAATGAATCTTAAGTAGTTTTATGGAATAGTAAACAAAATGAAATATAGCTATTTATATATTAAAAAGCAAAATGATTTTATTTTTTACTGTTATTTTCCTTTACTGTAAGTTATAAACTTATTAACATGTTACTTTGTTTTGTTGTTATAATGATGTTTTTGGTGTTTCTGTTGTTATTTTTGGTACTATTTTATGTTGTTATTTTTGTACTATTTGTGAACGGTTGAATTAAGCTACCAATAACTAAATTTAAAATAAATTTACTTTACGTAAGTATATTATGATTGCAATAGGGCATCTTAATATATTTTATGATTGTGATAGTGCATATTAATAAAGGAAAATATAGTAAATGGTTTTTCTTTCACACTACATCCTTGCAATTTTTGTTTCAAATATGAATTTATACTATGTCTTTTTAGTTAAGCTATTAAAAATGTACTTTAATAAATTAATTATCTCATTTCAGGTATGAAACCTAAAGTCCGGGATCACTACAGAGCCCACCGTCTGTCCTTCTGGTTAAATCTTATACCCCAACTCCACCGACCTGGCTCATCCTCAATAGTACCCCAGCACCACTTGCTGGATGACCATAACAACCCACTGACCTATGATGGTGTCGTTCGCTCAATTGATGACGGCCAAAACGACTCAATATCCATGGGGCCATTCCGAGGTGGTTTGATGTCATTTTCAACGACCATGGAAACCACGGACATTCCATTTAACCTCACGACTTTCATGTCGACGTCAACCTTCGAAACGACACTGGATCCGCTTGCCAAACCTACTGGAACAGCCGAAACAACAACTAGAACTTCGAATGGGACTGCCCGGTCCTTCATTTTCCAAGATGGCGCCTACTCGACGGCATTGAGCGTGACGATCGTGGTTGGGGTCTGTCTGCTGGTTCTGAATATCCTCATTTTCGCGGGGGTCTATTACCAGCGCGATAAGAACCGAATGGAAATGCTCCAGAAGAGGAAATACAAGGTATATACTATTGAAACGGATTTGTAAATTTTGGGTATAGCTGTGATCTAGGGGCCAAAGTGTTCTAAAACGACTTTCACGATCGTGAAAAATTAACCTATTAAGTTGTATTGAAATTTCACCGGGACGTTTACCAGAAATTTGCATTTCCGTTGGTTGGTATTGTAGTGAAAACCGTGACTGGCCCCAATAACATAGCTTTTCCAGATTGTGATTCTTATTTAATTGTGAAAATAAGAATTTAATGATATTTCAATGAAATCCATTAAAAGTTTGTAGCGATTGGCAGACATTGCGATCAAAGTAAATTATTACATGATACATATTTCTCAGAATATAAGAAACATAAACCGTCACTAAAAAATATTTTTAATGTTTTAATTAACATAGTTTAATTGAAAGTTAACTATGACGTTAATTAGTTAATATCAAATTTTATAAAATCGCATTATTTATATGATACATATGGACACATTACAATTAAAATGACTTTTATATCTCAGAAATAAGCAAAACTAATATCGTTAACTAAAGTTAAGATATTTATTGAGTGACTGTGCTTATTGATTTTAACCAGATGTATGCAGTAAGGTATCATTTAAGCGGATTATTTTCATGAATATTGTGTAATACATAACCCGTTTTTCAATTTAAGTTTCTTATTACTTAATATTTTTTCTATTTTATAGGCTGTATATTTAATTTGGAATCAAGTTTTAGTCAAAAATAAACAGTTAATGAGCGAAAAAATGTTCATTTTAACATTATATTAAATGCGTCTTAAGAGAATTATCATTTAATAAAACGAAATACCTCCTTTATATCCTTAGACATTTTAGATATTATTTTAATATATATTTTTTTATTTACATAAACTGCTTATGTTATCTCATAAAAATGAATTTGACACATTTTCTGCAATTTTTTATGTTCACTTACCTACACATATTAATTCACCCTGAATGTTGTTTTACGGAATTTTGGAATTTTAAACTGATATGTTTGAAGTTTATTTTCAGAAACTTTTATTTTTAATGTGATAAATTTTATCTGATATATATAAAACTTAATGTACCTAAATTTTTTAAATTTATATGTTGAAGAGCTCTAATATACATCATCAGATGATTAAGATGTAATCAATGAAACTGAAACAAATAAAATGATATGTAATTAGTTTTGAATTCAGAAGTCAAATTTTTAAACAATACAATATGGCTTCTGTATTTCTTCGGAAAACATTGCTAATGATTATTTTAAGGCATTGATATTCATAAAAACCTCATACATTCAACATTTCCATTATTTTTTATCCTTCTTTATACAGATAATGTTATTTAGCCTACGTACATATTTTTTAATAAATTAACTCATTTAATTATACATTTCCAAAAAGTAATAAATTGTTAAGTTATATAGTTTCAATTAGTTCCTTCTTAATTGTTTTAAGCATTTAATTTCCAAAACTTATTAGTTCACGTGTTTTTTAAAAGCAATTTTTAAATTGTAGTACTGCTTTTAATTTAAATGATTTAATGCACATTATTGAATCACCAGATTTCACCATGCTTTATTGGCAGCCAAGCTTTTACAGACTCGGCATATACCCCAGAACTAAGAGCCAATTTTTGCGGCACCATCTAGGCGGCTCTCGCTACCAATTTTGACGCTCAGATTGCAATGAATCTGAGCTCTCTGTGGATGTTGAAGAATTCCGAGATTTTAATATAATCTCAAAATTAAAAGTAATTTCAGACAAATCTGAATTTTTAAGCAAATAAGACGACTAATGTATTATTTTTTATGTATGAGGTAGACACACGGAAATTATAAAATATCATACTGTAGAAATCCAAACATTACAATGCATAAGTTAAAGTTTTACGCTATCAGTAGTCTATGTATTCATAAAACTAACAATGAACAGAAGAGAACCACAACGAGAACCTTAGATTATGCAAGTTCTGGGGAGGTAGGTACATATATATTACGGCTTGAGTGCTTGATCAGAGACCCGCTTATAAAGCTTCGTCAAGTAAGACAGACACCAGAAGAATTTTTACTGACTCAGAGAAAAGAAGTACACACAGGGTGACTGCGGGAATCGAACCCGCACCCGGTGCAGCGTGCAGACTGCTAGCGTAATGGTCTGCGATCCAAACCACTAGGCATCCGGGCCCCATGCAAGTTCTATTTTTAGTGTTTGTATAAGCTTAGAAACCATAGCTAAAAACTAAACTCAGTGATGTACCAAATGAACACGCACATAAATATAATGATTATTATTTTTTATTATTTAAAATTCTTTTTTTTAAAATATGAAAATATAATTAATCAACTTTAAGTAGTTAATTTTAATATTTTAAACCGTGTATATGATCTGAAAAGTAAACAAAGTTTAGTTTCGCAAACAGTTATTTTCCCAGGGTCTAGGGGTAGACTTTATTTTTATCAATAAGGGCAACAATATAGTTACATGAAATGTATTACTTTTAAAATGATAAAATGCCTATTAAAACAAACGTTTTTTTTTAATATAAAACTTTTTAACAAGCCAATATAAAATAATTAATAATTAATTTGTCAATTTAGCTCTCAAACAGCATTTTTGAATAAAGTAAACATATTTCGTTTTCTCATATTTATTTAAATATCATTAAGTACAAGTGATGTACATTCAGTTCAAGAGTAATCAAATAAATTTGTTTTGCTTTCCTAAAGTACACTTTGCAAATAGCTTATTTAAATAAATAATTTATATTTATCTGGCCTCTTAGTTTTTCTTGGAAAATCAATATTAATTGTGCAAGAAGTAAAATATATAAATAAACAAAAGATAAAAGTTTAATTATTTCCATTTATGTGTTTTAATTTGGAAAATGTTTTGTTTGAAAAAATTGGAATAAATAGTAAATTTTCATTTCTTGAATAAGTGATCTTATTATAATTTGTCATCGTTAATTATTCAAAAAAATCACAAACTCATTTGTAAATTATCGTGAACGTATTATAAAAATTGTATTGTTTGATTTCAAATATTTTGATGTTTTAAATTGTATTGATAAGAACTATATATTAAATTCACACAAAATACATCGTAGAATCATAAAAGTGTTGCTTTCTTTTTGGGTTTTATCAATGATTTTAAATAATAATGCCCACAATTCTGCTCTTTTAACAATATTGAACTAGTTAGAAATAGAACATGATTGATTTAATTTAAGAATTACATTTTGCATGATAAGACTTACTAAAACATGTAAAAATCAATTTGGTCAAATATTTTGCTTTTTTAAAGGCCACTCACACTAGATAACCAATTCATTAAAGACACCTTTCAGGCTTAAATAAAGAGTAGTTTTAAAATTACATGTTCTAATATTTTTCAAAATTAAATTTTGTTTGTTGAGCTTTAACAGTATTTAATTTTTATTCATCAAAATTTTTAAATTAATATTACCTGGTCATTATTACATTTTTTCAAAATAATAATAAAAAAAACTAAATTTCCTCGGCGCAACAGCCCGTTAGTAGGCCAAGGCCTGCTGTGCCCATTCCAGCTCACGTGATTAAGGGCTCTGGGGTGCTAAGCATCACGCGGAACTCCCAGTGTTTAGTTCTCAAGATGCTTGGTACTCATTTTATCGACCCACTTAAGAGATGAAAGGCTGAGTCAACCTCACCCAATCCGGGACTCGATCCCCGGACCTGTGGCGTGGCAATGCGAAGCACTACCACTAAGCCTCAAAAATAATATTACCAAATTAATATTAAGAGATTTAATTAAATCAAAGTTTTTCAAGTAAAAATATACACTTTCAATAAACTGAAATATATTACAGTATTACCCCTCATCAACCTGCATGCGGTAAATGTCGAAGAGCGCCTTCCCAAAAGTTTGCGTGTCCATATCGGGACACTTGCATCAACGTCTTTTTAACTAAGATTTGATTATTTTAAATGAAATACACTCGACCCTATAAGGGCGCATGCAATTGCAGTTGTTTTTTCCGGAAACTTTAGTTTTCACAAGATGCGCATTAGACAGATTCACAGAGTGTGAAAACATGCCCTAGATACAACAATGTCCGCTTTTAGAAAGTACCGATATTTATAGATATAATTTATTAATCCGAAAAAGGACATGTTGTGTAACTACTAAGACTTTTAGGGGATCGCTTTGACAAGTCTACATCTTAGATGCAACGAGCTTCCGTGTTTCTAGTCGTTTTATATTTGGTTTTCACACCAAATAGCCTGAGACATAAAAACTACTCGATTATTCGATGATAAAAATAGCAGTAGCCAATACAAAAAGTTATTTGAAAAAAGTTTAAGCATGCAATTTGGTTATTCATGTAAACGTATTGCAAGAAAATTGATATTGTCAATATAACCATTTCCAGCAACGCTGAAACAACCAATTACTTTTCAGGAACCTAGATCTCCACTTGTTGTTTAGTTCAAACGAGCTAGCACCTGTATATGGTTGGTTGGTAGACATATATATTCAGGTTTGTGTGCTTGTCCTGTATATACAGGGTGTCCAGAAAAGGACTCCCTGTTTTCAAAAATTAATAAAAAAGAAATGGATAGAGATTTTAACACAATTCTTTCAGAAAACGAATGAGTCATGTCTGGAATTTGATATGGAAAACTTTATTATGTTAGTTATGTTTATTACGTTATTATATGTTATTAAACTTTATTATGTTCAATTTAACCGACAGATAGCGCTGCAATACCATGTGTTGGATTCCACGCAATAACTATTGCTGCTTTCCCTGAACTGAAAGCTACTGAACATTTCTGAACACGCGTCCTTCTTTTCGGTATATACGCATGCCTAGTTCTTTCATACAGCCAACACACGGTATTGCCGCGCCATCTTTCGGTTAAATTGAACACAATAAAGTGTAATAACATAATAACGTAATTAACATAACTAACATAATAAAGTGTTCCATATCAATTTCCAGACATGACTCATTCGTTTTCTGAAAGAATTGTGTTAATATCTCTATCCATTTCTTTTTTATTAATTTTTGAAAACAGGGAGTCCTTTTCTGGACACCCTGTAGATTGGTTAGGTATACTGTTGCCATCTTAGCTTCTATAAGATAATAACGTAGAAGAATGCAGAAAGACGTATGATTTATTACATTTAACACAACGTTGCTTTATATAGCAGATGATAAAAAGCGTTGGGAAATGGCCAGGTATGAACACATTTAAAAGAAGGGAACAAATGACTAATTACTGAATATTTTACTGGGTGTTTTAAGTACTAGTCATTTGGATTGATGCAACCAATTGTTTTTAAAAAACAGACAACTCTCAGTTTCCGATTGTTAAATTAATCATATGGTTGACAATAAAACATGTATTTAGTCTGTTAGGCTTTGGTGGGCTCAGGAGTTATGCTGATGTTATTGGACAATTAAATGTGAAAAATGTTATAATACGCATATTGCATAATACTTTTCGAAAAATCTTGTGTTCTTTTACGAAATAATTTTTCTTATAAATAATTTTTTACTTTTTACTTATTAAGTATTATAAAAACGTACGTTAAGTATTATAAAAACGTGTAATCTTGTCTTGGTAATGGAGGAAATTTACACAGGTCACATCATGCAAGAAAAACTTATTTTCAGATCAAAATCGTAGAATTTTTACCATTGGAAAGGTTTGTATATTCTGACTCATATTCTAATGAACAAATTTACATAAAAATATTAGAAAAATATTCGATGAATAAAAATTAAATTCTACTAGTTTCAACAGTGTGTTTTCCCTAGTATCTCCATTGCTTTCTTTTATTTTCAATATTAAAATAACATCAACTGGATATTATTATTCCATTAAATGGGAAAAAGCTAACTTAATAAAAACATTATTTATATATTCTCAATTTAGTTATAACTTTAAATCACTCTTTTTGAAAACCCATTGAATAATTTTCATCGTTACCCCCAATTTTCAAAGTCAAAACTTAAAGTAGTCTTCACTTCGATAGCCCCAGGACCTTAGGGAAATATAAAGCCACTAAATCAACTTTTGTTCTACAGTTCTAATTTCCCCTGATGGAATTGGGACTTAACTTGCCACTTACAGAAAGATCTGCAAAGAGTTTATCAATTAGTTTGAAAGTCTTGTAACTGACTTTTATTCATGCATGTGAGCATTTCATTTGCATAACACTATTATATATTTGTCTCAGAGTAAAAAGTTTAATACAATGTGTTTAATTATATAAATACTACTCAGAATGATATAAATTTTAAAAATAAAACCATGTGTCATTGATGTTTCGTTTGGCAAATAGCCATGCAGCAATTGAATTCGGGATTAATGCATCGTTGGAATAGTAAATTCTAAAACTTAATATTAAGGGAGGTATAGCATGTTTCGACAATCTTAAATAATGTTTTGTTTTAAGTTATCTTTATCATATATGCCACCTCTTAGACGTTTTTTTTGCCTTATTCATTTTCTCATTGTATTGTTTTATATACAGATTATTGTTCTCAATGTTTTTCACGATTTATAATCCACCACTTAATGAGTATTGATGTAGTCTTCACATCATTCTCATGATCCAAATAAATGAGAAAAAATCCATCTTATTAGAATTTCTATAATTACCCCCTTGTATTTGCAATAAAACTTTGAAATAATTTAGTTTTAAATATAAAAATTTAGTAAGTCATTTATGAGTATAAGATTACCTAAAAGTGTTTCGATTTCCAGGTTGCTATATATCTGGCTAATTCCATATAACTGTAGTGTAAGTCACGATTCAAGAGGAGATTAAAAGCTTTTTAAATTAAAAAAATAAACCAAATTAAATAAAATACATTACATTATTTAGTTATAATAAGTGTACATCAACTATTCCACAATTTTTTTTTCATTTAATGTTAAAAGTTGTAGTGATAATCACTTTTTACAAACGTGACTTACACTACAGATAGGATAATTTTGCATGGAATTACCCATCTGTATCATAACCCTTATATTCAAACTAATTTTACCCCAAAGCCCTATGAGTGTCAGTTACGTCTTTTAGCCAAGATTCATCGGTTTCTATAACCACAGGCATTTTCTCATTTTTGATTGGTCCGTCACCTAAGTCACATGCTGTAGACAACCAATCAAATATAAGAAAAGGATTCTAGTACAAATCACAAATCGTAGTCTACTTCACTTTATAACTTTGTCAAACGCTGGGAGTAAGTGATGATTCGATCAGGCCACTATGTGTGGAACTGAGGATCCTAAGGGTTTGTTTTCGCTCTTGGCTACACACTCAATGAAATCTTACTCGGGGGCATTTTTAGACGACTGTTATTGTTTATGCTTTAAATTCATTCCATGTAGTTTTGGCAAGGAACTAATGGCGAAAGTGGCTAGAGATCAACTAAGTTCAAGATGTATAGATGTTTTCTTACGTAAAGTGGTATAATTAAAATATAAGTTTTGTTATTTTATATGAGGCGTAGTTAGGGTGACCAGACGTACTGCATTTTGCAGTAAAATTTAGTTTGTAATTCAACTGTCTTGCTATAAAACGTGGCGCAAATAGTCACCGTTTAATTTTTGCATGGTTTTACCAAACATAAACAACGTAAATAAAATATTTATGCAATTTTAATGATAATTTCATGGCTAAAAAGTTAATCACAGAAACAAATCTAGTCATATTAGGCATAGTTATATATGAATATATTTAACGTTTTTTTTATTGAGAGGAATGAGGGTTACAAACATAATAGTATCACTAATTAATCAATAATTCACAACTAAAGTATTACTTTTCATATTTTAATTCAGAATGTTACCTTATTTTTCGAAACTTATTATTTATATCTGGTCTTCACAGTTTACTCTTTATAGCTAAAAAATAAACAAATAATGCATCTTTTGATTTCAAATGAAATCTGTAAAAATGTTAATTTCGTCATTGTTTTCTTCTTGATTCGAAATTAAAACATTTAACACGAATTACACAAAACTCAGTTAACTGTATTTTTGTTCCACTTACATACAAATCCGATTAGAGCCCAAAGTTAATGCGTCACTATTTTAAGCGAAGAATTGTGAAACTATCACTAGTAATTACCTTTTCGTTATGCGATTTTTTAACGGAAGCACAAACAACAAATATAATCTATTCTGAGATAATGTTTTAGACTAATGACAAGGGAAAGACAAGACCTCACTAAAAGCATTTTAAAACTGCGTAAGGGACCTCGAGTTTATTAACGCATCTCTATTGAGAAGGGTTTTAACACGTAAGTGGCAGAATACTTAAAATGCATTTTTGTTTTAGCTGTAATGGTATAAAAAAGCTACGCTGCTGGAAAAATTATCTTAAGTATTGTTCCATAAGTAAGAAAATTAGCAAGGAAACTGCATTTAAAATGATAATTTACTAAACAAATGTTTAAATAACGTTTAGAATAAACTGTCGCATTAATTCGGAGATGTATAAAAACGTTGTTATTTAAGTTTAATTTTTCTAGGAATGTTTATGTTGATTTTATAACTTGTATTAAAATGACTAGAGGACAAAAAGTTGTATAAACAATTTAATATTTCTAAGAAATGAAATTTACACCTACATTGCTTTTGTAAATGGAAAAATAATGCGTTATATATTTTCCTTAAAATGTTAGAGAGTTCATTGTTTTTGTTAAAATGTTAACTTTAAAAAATTACTTTTGGAATAAAAGTGTAAGTACACTTCAATATAACTAGATAAGATGGCGATAGCTATTTCTTTCTTAAGATTTCTAGACTTAAAAATTTTATACTATAAGCTGAGGCCAACATACGACGTGACATTTTTTTTTCTTTCTTTCAAGTGTTTCAGCATTTACTCTTTGATGCATTCTGGTCGATCAAATACACATTTTGGTCCACTGTGTACAATTTCTCACTCTTTTTCATAACTTTTGATGACACTCTTGATGATGAACATACATCCTATTTTGTCTCTTTGTCCTTTTCAACACGTTTTTTCTTCAACATCCCAAAAAACCTTGACTTTTAACAAAAAAAGTTTTATCTTGGTTTCCATCACACCTATCCAAAAAAAAACGAAGCATGATAAAAATATTACAGTGTGTGAACATAGTCTTATATTAAATAACTTAAGCTAAAAATAATAGTTAGAAATGGTTTATAATAAACGATAACTTCCAATATTTTGAAATTGAATACTTTTAGATAAACTATAGAAGTTAACTATAGAATTAGGAACTATAGAAACTATAGAATTAATTTTGCATATATGCAAATAATTTGCACTACAGAAGCTAACTTATCCTGCTTTGATGATGGTTCTGCATTTTTTTTAAAACAGATATTTAGTCCTTATGTATTGATGATAGGTTACACAGCAGTTAATATTCTAAAAAACGAACTCAAGCAATTCTAAGCAACATTGTCTTTGAATTTGGAATATAAAGTTTTTTACATTTTAATTCATAATAAATTTAAAAGAGACTAATATGTCATATCTCCTAATTTGAACTAAATGAAATATTATCGAATGGGAGTTAAAATACTAATATTTGGAAATTAATTTTTCAAAGAAAAAAGGGGTTTTGTTATATAACAGATAAAGTTAGTTCGAAATCCTTCTATTACTTTGGTTAAGATAGTTATATCTTATAATTTAGGTTAATATAATATCATCATATGGGCTTGATTTGTCTAAATATAATCTAAAACTAACAATATTTTTTCAAGTACTCACCCAATTGGATCAATGGCATTCATTAAGTCAATCAATGTTTCTCTTTCCACTATAGTTACACTAAATTCGCTTTTATATTTACTAGAACTATTTTTGAAACTCTGAAACATTCTAATTATTATATTATGCACACGTGCCATTTCAAATAGTAATAAACTTAAGGATTGTGTGGATGTTTTGAAATTCTACAATTGATGCACTTAAGTTCTTTTCTTTGAGTAATTTAAAATAATTATGTTGTTCAAACGTTATTTTTTGTTATCTTTGTTACAAATACTCGAAAACATACCTAATATTTAAAGAAAATATCACTAGCTTTTTCAAGTAATTATAGGCATCAAGTCACACCGGAGGGATTGCAGTTTTTAATTTAAATAAGTTTTCAGCTTATATAATGTTTTATCTTTTAATATTGTGTACATGAGGCCGTCCTGACTTAAAATCGCTATTTTTCTTACTATTTCCTACTATCTCTTACTAGTTTTCGTGTAATGATTTTGATTTATTCTGAATGATAAAATCCACAATTTCCAAGTAATTTGTAACGTTCGTGGACTAAAAAAAAACTTGTCTAAAATTTACTTTCTTTATGAGTTAAGTGCTCCCAAACTTAAAAAGAAATAACAAAGCGTTTTTGTACAGCTTTAAGATACACATTTGATTTAATAGTTGTCGTTAACATAAATATTTAGTTTTGAGCTTCAATATTATCAGAATGTGATGTATTGGAATGTATAATTGTGAAAAATCTCCTAGCTATTTATGTTCAATGTGCCGTACAGTACAAAACATTCTAATGTGATCTTTACATTTACAGGAAGGGAACAATGCGTATGGGACAGATGGTGAAGAACCAGGAGATGAAGAATCATTTCACCACCAATCACAGGCAGACAGCGATAAAGAGAACAGTATTGATAGAGACAAATATAATCTTTGGGAATTTGAGGTAAGTTTACTATAAATAATGTATTCACAAGAAAAGTATTTGTTGCTTCTATTTAGGATGTTTAAGACATGTTGGTCCACTTTAAGAACATGAACTTGAGGTAAATATTATTTAAAGCAGCAACACACAACAGTTTGCTTTTAATTTCTGCTGGACATATGTGGGTAAAATATGAGGGGTTTCACTGAGATAAGGTTGGACACTTCACCTTAAATGAATTATTTTTTACCATTTTGCGAACGCAAAACTGTCAAAAAACCGCAAAACTGTCAAAAAACTGTTCGCAAAACTGCAAAAAAAGACTGTCATTCACCGGAAATCAGTAGCTTAACATTAATAAAATGCTCAAAATATGCAAAAATTATTAAAATGCAAAATTGTTCTTGTATTTCTAGGTAAGACGCGGTGGAGAACGCGATTCAATGGTAATTCCGAGAGACAAACAAAGCGGTGCCGGAGCATCGACTCCAATCGCTATCTTGCCACCAACCCTGCCACCCGACTACACCCACCACCACCATCTTATCCACCCCACCCAACACGGAGTTCGCATGCTGCCCCCCAAGGTGCCCCCAAAACCGGTTATGGTACCGTCTGCTACTGGAGATAACGCCATGCCCGAGGCACAACCTTTGCTCCCGCACTGTGGCATTCTGAAGCAAAGCTCTGCTGACGTAAGTCATCAGCAGACCAATGAGATGCCCGTCTGAATGCAATGCTCAAGGCAATGTAAGGAATGTTGAAAGCCGTGGATTGTTTGTATGTACCTTCATATTACAAATAAAAAGTATGAAATCGGTTCCACCAATTTGTGGCATTGATGTCTTTTGGTGGATATTGTATATGAAGGTGATGGGGTGTTTTTTCTCGAGATGGATAAATATTTTTTTGTTTTTTGGAAATGTCATGTGAAATTTCTTTTATCGCTGCAATTGATGTTTCATGTATATAAAAGAAATCAGTGGACGGAAGAGTGAGATAATATATGTGGACTTGTTGGGAAAAGAAAATTTAAATTCAATATTACGGCCCAACTAATGATTTTATTCTCTGAATCTAAACAAAATGAGAAAAACAATACATTTTTAAAAAAATCTATTGACCACACGGAATTTAAAAGCTTTATTACTTGTAAATATCAATAACGGCAGCGACATACACAAGTATTAAACAAAGACATTATTTTACTAACAGTTTATTAAAAAACAAATCTGTAAATGAGTTTTTTTATGTTTACTTAATAATAGTTATCATAATATTTTCCGTCCGTGAAATGAAAGAAAATATTTCACATCAATAGAAAAAAATTAGATTTAAATTTAATAATGTTATATTATTTAAATGTTGATTAAGAATAACGTGTGTTAATAGTACGCTTATTTTTAGGAGTTTTTAATAAATCTTGCACTTTTTTATATATGTTATATTTAAATATTAATAATTATACTAGCCCTGCGAGGGTTCTGTGAACTGAACTCTGATAACTAATTCCTATCTAATTTTGGATGCTGAGTTCGAAAAGAAAAGTAGTATATTTTAAGCACTCGTCAGGATTACTTTAATCATTTATTGTGAGTTATTACATGCAGATGGGTCGTATATATCAATTAAAGTGGCGTAAATTCATTTAAATGACTATACACATTTATCACAGGCATCAAAAGTAAGATTATTATAATTTTTAATTTTAAGAATCCACTGACAGTAGTATATACCACACTTAACAATTATAAACCAATGTGTATAATGCACAAAATTAAAAAAAAAACAAAACGGAAAAAAAAATAAAGCAAATTGTCCAAGAAATATTAGTTTTTGAAAAGTTAAACTTATAATTTTGTTTTAAAAATGTAGAAAAAAATTCACCAATTGTTTGCCGATGTTTGTTATTTTAATCTTTGTCATACTACTCTGGCTGTATGCCTTCTGAAATATTTTAAGGTATTATCAACATATTGTCCGCATCATATTCATTTAAAAAGTTCTTGGGATTAAATATAACTTTTGAAAAAAAATATATAAGAGAAAATTCTCAATTTGTAATAAGTTTAAATTAGCAAAAAATCTGGAAATGATAGAAAAAAACTATATTTTCGAAATCAGCGTCCGAAAGTACATAAAAACTATTGCACAATAGTTCACAAAATTTTTTAATTCGCAGGCTAGTGATATTCATGTCTCAAATTTCCCTGACAAACCTATTTGTACGAATGCGTTTGGTTGAATGGATTGACTATTTAATTTTAATTTTTCAAATAATAACTTTTGAAATTAATTACTTTTATTCTTGCATAAAGGAAATATAATAATTTCGCCAGGATTATCGTCTTTTCTTTTGAATGCTATGAAACATTTGACTTCAATTAAATGGATTTTTCATAAGACTTATGAAAGACCAAAACATCAGAATATATAAAACGCTGTCCCTCTTTTTGTTACAAAACCTTTTAAAAGTGAATACTTCAGTTTCCAGAAAATAATAACTTTTAAATGTTTTATGGGATTCTTTTTATTTAACCGTTGCTTTCTTATATTAAAAATATTTAGTTTTCAAACTTTTCTCGAAGGGGAATGAACAATTGAAATTCATCAAAATCGAGAGTGGCTTTTTGATATCTGGGTAGAGATAAAAGCATTTTATTGCTTTGAAGAAATAGTTTAGGTCCTTGAACGGACTGTTTATGACAATTTTCATGGGCCATAATATTGTCTTCCGTTTCTTTTCCTTCTGTCTCATGTCTTCCCAATGAAATGTCCGTAGTTGTTCTTTCTTTGTCGTTATAAAATCGCATTATATGCGGACAAGTGACGCAACTGACATAAAGGACTTTTTAAGTTACGATAAATAAAATATTTTTAATTTGGAAATTGATTAATTGGTGCAGATCCAAAAGCGATTTGTTTTAAAAGAGCACATGCATCAAAGTTTCACCCGAGAAACTCACACGAAAGAAAAATTATTGATGTTTTACCTGATATATCTTCGGTTTACCATCCGCCACTTTTCTGCGTAAGGTGCGAAATCTGTCTCAATATATGAGCTATAAGAGCTATCATTCTTTTCTACGAGAAATAAGAATGAGAATTTTGCGCATTTTTATAAATGTATTGATATGATTTAACTTGGTGGACTGGATATTCGGCGTTTTTTTGTATTGGCCTCATTGGTGGAGCATTGTTATTGCATATGTTTTCAATGTGAACAAAATGTGACATTGTTCTTAGTGAATTTCTGCTGGAGAGATATGCTTTATTTCTTGTTTAAACTACTGCAAGCACTTTAAACACATGTTGTGAGAATCTAACGCTGTTCTTGAGAAAATTATTGGTGTTGCGTTAGATGTTTAAAAATGTGGAATTTGTTCTAGATTTATTATTTTAAAGGAAATAAACTGGTTTGACCACATGTGAATATAAGTTGAGTTTTTATTTCATTGTTACTTAACAAATTGTAATGCAGTTTAGAGTCATAGGGGCATTTCTTCAAAAATGCTTTTTTTAGTATATAATGCAAAATTTTAATTGCCTAGTGCAAAAAAGGATATATTGCCCTATTGCTCAGATTTAATAGTTTTAAATTAATTACATTATACACATTCAACTTAAGACAAACTATAACCATTTAAACACTAATTTATAAAACAGAAACAATTAAAAAATTGTAAAAGCTTTAAAAAATAAGTTTTGGCGCTTTCGTATATACTTGTTATGTGTAACAGATTTTCTAATTAAAACAACTTTCTTTTAATACACTAAAACAACAGTCGTCAATTAACTTTCCGGCTGAATGATCGATTAGACGTACAAAAAAATATAATTAGCTTTCACTTTTAAATAATATTCGATTTTTTTTTCCATTTAAAAATAATTTCTTGCCATAATGGACACTTTGAAGTAGCTTTAAATGAATCGTTAAATACAAAAAAGTGTCAAGTTCATAGGAATATTTCCGTAGAGGTTTTTTCTTTCACTAAAATATTGAAAGTAAGAAGAGCATTGGAGAATGCTCCAATAGACTTGACTTATTTTCGCTTTTAGCAATTGAAATGTTAAGCTTTACTTCTCAACATCTTAACATTAATCAAGCAAAGAATATTTACAAAGAAGAACAAAAGACAAAATCCAACCTTAATCACGGATTTACTACCTAATTGAAAATAAATGCAGAAATAAGATTGTTTTTCGCAGTAATTATGTTTGTAGAATACCTTGCACGAGACAAGTTTTTTTTTTCGAGAAAAAAATAAACTATGGCGTAGGTGATTAGAAAGAAAAACTTTTATTTTTTTAAGATAACAAAAATAATGTTAAAAAACTACTATTTAATTAAAAACTGCATTAACTTGTTAAAATAATTATTTTAATTTATATTTCATTCTGCACAATTTTTCATCTAGGAGGAAAGCATTTTGAAAAAGTATATGAACCAATATTTTCAAAAAGTAAACATATGTATTTGTATAACCATATATTTGCACTAAAGAGAAAATTTCCATGCTTAAACCATTTGCCAAATTCTGTTAATAAAATTTGGAAATAACGGGGGATTCTCAACAGTAAATGGAATCTTCATTCTATATATTTTATGTAAAAACATTTAAAACAAAAATCATATTTAAAACAATAAAAAATTATCTAGACAGGTTTAACAAAATAAGTAACTTATGCTTTTTGTTTGTACGCTAATCTAAAAAGAAATGAAATACGAGCAGTTTGACTTAGAAAAACCTTAACTCAAACTTCTAACCAATATCTGAAACAGATATAACATATACACTATTTAAAATCGAATAAACTATTATCGAAGTTAAAGATCACAAAAAAATCAAACAAATATACATACATAAAGAAGCAAATATATATGCAGGAAAAATAAGTTACTTAGAAAAAATGCAACACTAAATACAACAAATATATGTAAACAAACACCTAATAACCTTAATTAACACAATTACTAAAACCGAATGCAAATACTACCAATATCAACATTTTCGCTATAAGTAAATTAAAAAGTTCATTCTCCTGGAAAGTTCTGTTCCACTTTCTTTTGTATAATAATTCCTAAAACACAAAGTTTAGAAAATAATTTTCAGCAGAAATAAATCTCAATTCAACAATTACAATTCAACCACAATGCGTGAACATTATTAACTTATTGTATTTGAGCATAAATGAAACTAACTGTATAATACATCAAAGAGTATTGCTTACCAAAATAATTACGAAATTGCATCCGAAACATAATTATTTATAAATAAAGAAATACATAACTGGAGTGCATTACTAAGTAGAGTAACGAAATAAATAAAAATTGACGAGAAATATTTTTTTAAAAATCTCACGATACTCGTAGTTAGCCTCTCGTAATTGCCTCTCATTAGTAGACTCCGTTCTAATTCTTCTAATAGAGCTGTTTCACCCATAATAGATTTAGCCCTTTCTCCGACCCTAATTTAAAGATCCGGTAAGACCGATGCATTATGGGAGCACTGAACCAGTGATCATTAACTGGGTAAAAGCTCAAAACATATGAAAATGAATCCTATTATGATACTCAGTTTTTGGAAATGCACATTGCGTACAGCAACCTAAATATATGCATATTCATAACTGCATCGGAAATTTTAAAATAATTACTTTGGACCTCTAGTACTGAAATGTATTGAATTTTTCGTTTCATTATCAGCAACTCATCGGGTGATTCTAGTATTTCTTCCCCTGCATTTAATGGCAATGAATTGATTTCCTTTATTAAACACAATGCCGGTATAATAACGGATTTTCAACGCTGCGAATCGTTAGAGAGGTTCGACAAAACGCTAACCAACAACTCAGTTTAATTATATGGGCTTTAAAATAATTTTGTACATAGTGTGAGTTTATGTTATCAGATTTTATTTTTCGAGTGCGCGCGTGCCACCGATACATAAAATAAAACTTCAATTACCCATATTCTTAGTTTCTAATATCCCCAAAAAATGGCGTCATTATTATTTTACATTCAACAGTACGCAAGCTCGACACGTTAAATTTGCCCTTTTAATTTAATTAAAAGTTCATTTACTCAAAGTTCTTATCGCTGATTTTCAACCTAAAACAACAGTTATTAAAAATAAAAATAAAAAAATTCTAAGTTTTCGATGTGTAGTACTAATTTATTCAGATATATATGAAGTTCTACCCTGCATAAACAAATTTCATTACAATTTAATGTTTCAGTCTAATCTGTTTGTTTCATTTAGAAGGGTCTACCTCTTTCTGGGTAAATTTGAAAATTATATAGCAATTATTAGAAGTTGTTTTAACAGAGTGGTTAGTTTAATTAATGCTAAAAATCTATATTAAACGTATAATGACAATAAATACATTACCTACCAAACGTCACACCAGAAGAAATAGAAATCCGGCACGTCATTGAAATGAATATACAAATTGATATTTCGTTTTTTTTAATGAACTACTGCGTACTTATATGTCAACAACATTATGGTCCGTAACTTGCTTTCAAACATATCTGTCGCAAAACGAACATTACTGAATGCATTTTAATGCTATATAATTTAAACATATCAATATTTAAAAAAAAATCTCACAATTGTTTCTAAATGTAAATAGTTTTAGTTTGTTGCGCAGATTTAATGCATCGTTTACTCTTGACTTATATACCACTGACTCACAGCTTAGACCAGTCCACAGTTTCTTTATTTAAAATTAGAGTAAAATGTTGCTTAGACCTTTAACAAACGATATCAACGAATAAAGATGTTACCATTTTCATTTTTCGTGTGGAATTCTTTCTTTTTGGGACGGAAAACGACCAATCACTAAATCTTCATGTTAATTATGTCAGATATTGGCGAACGATTTTATATCTTCGCGGATACATAATTTTTGATAGAATTTCGATTAGGGTCATGGATAACGAAACTGATGTTCCTGTTTTGAAGAAATGTCCATAAAAAGATAATTTTAATTAAATCTGATTTCTTCGGCAAAATATATATTAGGTTTCGTTTGGTTCAATTAGCATCACACAATAGGGCTATATTGGCAAAGGATAATTTTAAATTACGAACAAGACACGGGATTTTTAGGCAGCCTAAAAGCCTTTGCACGTTTTAAAAACTTTATTTATTTTACTTATAATACTTTGTTGAGTAAAAATGGTGGAAATGTGGAATTTATATTCAGATTACAACAAAATTTGACAATAAAATTTGTTAAATGTGCTTACAGTCCCTGGACGAATTATTAGACGCACTGCAAGATTTGATGTATCAATCAATGATGAACAAAATACCTTTAGAAGGACATTTGTGTTCCTAAACTTATGCTATTGAATAGAAAATACTATCTGCTAAAATACTATCTGCTTAATACATATATCGACATCTTTTTTAATGATATGGCATTCTTTGGTATGTTTTCATCATTACGAAAAAAATACAGTACGTCTAATAATTTGTCCAGGGACTGTATCTCCACAAATAATACAACTAATAAGAAAGCTGAAAGCAGACTGAGGAATGAGTACTACTGATTAAAAAAAATGATACACGGCATTTGCGTAGATACTACTAAG
This sequence comes from Oedothorax gibbosus, assembly GCA_019343175.1. Lineage (NCBI taxonomy): Eukaryota > Metazoa > Arthropoda > Arachnida > Araneae > Linyphiidae > Oedothorax > Oedothorax gibbosus. The sequence goes on along the minus strand of JAFNEN010000073.1, from coordinate 1,252,136 downwards.
GATCTGTCCATGGCATTTCTGTCTAATGATTCTCGCCAAGTTTTGTGCAGGGAAAAAATATAAATTATTAAGTTCTATGAATAAACAATCAAGCTATGACAATGTTTTGTACTTAATAGTCAATTTTAAACATTTGTTTGAATGTAATGCAAATAGTTATAATGTTACAGTTGATAAAACTTTGCAAGACTTTTTTTTTTGCAAGACCTACGAAAACTGCTTGAATCTCTTGCTACGCGTCATCTTTCATCCAATTAGTTAGTTGATTCAGTATTGGTGTGTTCGGAAAGCTTGAACAGCCTAGTTTTTAATAGATGAGTTTGTATTCAGAAAAATTCTGAAGATAATTCTACATAGATCCATGTGTTTGTACCTCTGTAGCCAATATAATATAAAATCGTACATTGTCATAAAATTAACCATGTTTACGTACTTCAAAATAAGATTCACCCAAAGAAAACATTTATACATTTAATAAACTAAGCAAATGTATTTAAAATAAACCATTACCAAACAAATCCATTTAATAAAGAAATCTTTCGTACATACTTTTATCCCATGGGCGTTATTTATGTCACCGACTTGGCAAAACCATAAAATTATAATTAAGTTTTTAGATTAACTATTAAAACTAGATTCGGTTCTAAATGCACAAATTGATTTCGAGATTTTTGGTTCCCAAAGGTAATGCTGCAGATTATGGAAAACGGAATAAAGGTCCATTGAGAACTAACTCATTTTTAGGAAATTTCCCTGGCGGCTCCTATTCTTTGGAATCTCCTTGGAAAAGTCGATAAGGAAATTTGTATTATCAAACTACCTTCACAATAAAAGTCGTAGTCTTCTTTATGTACGATAGCGTTTTAGTTAGTAGCTTTTTTTAGAAGGTCGATTCTTAAAGCTTTCTTAATTTGATTTTTTTAACGTTGAAAAAGTTGATGGTATTTTCTCAATTTAGATCAAAACTTTTCAATATAACGTCATTTGAAAAAAAACTAAGGGTTTACGGTTGTAGTAGATAGAGCGTAACACATTTTTTACGAAAATAAGGTTTCGTCACTTGTCCATATTTTTTGAAGTAAAATTATAATATAGCGTAATTAGACGAGCGTAATTGGTTGCGTTAAATATCATCACGGAGCCTAAAAATAAACAGAATGAAAAAATTAAAATTAGCTAATAAGGCAAATGCCGTTGCTCTGTCTCCAACTTTACAATACAATATTGATAATTCCACAAATCAATACAATCAATTTTAAATTAGTTTCTAAACAAAACAATGAAGTTTGTGACTTTTCTCAAAAGAATATTTTTTTACCAATTTTTATTAATTATTTGATTTTTTTTTTGTATTCGAATATACATAACCCGACCAATTTCATCCCCGTCAAATATATACTTATCATCAATTTCAGACTTTTCGTACATTTACTTATAAAGTAAATATTCTTGTACAGCTCGAAGTTCCTGTCAAAATTGATTAATGCTAATTAATTAATATTCACCTTTCATACTAAATTCATCATCTCTCAAAGCTAGGTTATTCATGGAAATTGTTGGCTTACTTAAGTATTTTAGCCCATTCATGGAATATTTGCTTTCTCCAAAGATATCGAAAGCGAATATAATTTATAAGATTGTGTAATTTGGGAAGTAATGAATTGACGAGATGCTTCTAATTCTTATGTGCAGGAAATAAAAATTAAAAAAAACTGTTTAGTTACAAATATATGTTTCAAAAATATGCTTATTTTTATACTAAACCAATGTTAGTCAATGGACAATATGCTGATATAAACTATGGACAATATTTTTTTTAATGATTTTCTTAATAATCACAGCCCATTTCGTAAGAATATTATACTCTACAATATGCATTTTTACAAATAAAGGCAATCCTTAATTAATAAGTTCTACGTTGTTTATCAACCACTTAACTTTTTTAAGGATGAACTGAAGATTATTCCTCTTAGATAATATGTTTTTTTAAAAATTCATGAAGTGAAAGAAATTGTATACTACTTAATTCATTATAAAGCAAATTTACTTACTGGGCGATAGTTTTAATAGAAATTTCCACATGGAGTGTCAAAGAAACTATTAACGTGGTGCTTCTAAATGTTTGACAAAAACACAAGCCCTTTATTAAATTGATGTCTATAGAGAATGAAGATTTAATAGTCTAGATTTAATTCTATAAAACTGGGTTTCGAACAGGTTTAGGGTAAACGCCATCAATAGGGGGGTAACGTTCCCAACTGATCAATTGCTGTTATCCAAGTTCCGACTTGATTTACTTTTAAAATTATAGCATAACTTTGTGACATTCTAATATTAAGAAAACTATTTTATCAAGAAAAATAAATTTATCATAAGCTAGCAGAGTTCCATTACAATACTATATTATATAGTGTTGTGATAATATTTTTTGTATATTTTTCACAAAATAAAAAAAAGCAAAATATGACATCATATGAACATACAATATTCTAAACCAAAATTAATTTCATGTTTTAAATGATGTTAATATTAGTTCTTTGAAAACAATTTAAATAAAACATTAATCATGACATAAAGTGTCAAAATAAAACGATTAACACATAACATTCATAAAAAAAGGATAACAGTTGTCGAAGTTTTGTCTATCACTAACATCCCAAGTGAGATGATTCTTAACTCACATGCAGCTGTTAAGGCCATATCCTCATTAATTCATTGAAAAACAATTAAATAAACTTCAGCCATGACATAAATTGCCAAAAAAAAACAATTAATACATAACATTCACACATGAAAAGGACAACTGTTGTCGAAGTTTTTGCCTATCACTGACATCCCAGGTGTGATGATTCTTAACTAATCGACTACTGTTATCAGCTCTCTCTTAGTATTTGGAAGAATCAAAGCCTGGTCTTCTTGGCCTTTTAATCTTTTGAAGACCTTTCTTATCTTTAGAGTTGTTCCTGCCTTAGGGAATTGACGAACAAGAAATCCAATTTCTTTTGTTTAGACGTTAAGGAAATTAAATAGAGTGGCTTGTAATTCCAGTAATTATGTAGGGCGAGCTATGATGTTTTTTTAATGCAATTTGTTTTCCTTTGTATATCCTGTAATTATACCATGATTTTTTCCCTTTTGTAAAGAATCAAACCTCTTTAAGTTTGTTTTTTTCTTTTCGCAAAAGTCTGAGATTTGCTTTTTTGGAATATGTAAGAACTTCTTTCATTAAAATAGTAGATTGTCTGCTGCATGAGAGGCCACAAACATGAAATATGCCTTTGAAGCTAACTGATATATATGCAATATATTATAATACTCTACGTGAAGACGTGAAAAAGTAAAAAGCTCATGTAACTAAAAAAAAATATTTTTCTAATCGTACAGGGTGGCGCAAATAAAAATGGCCACGGCGTAGAGATAGGAATGCATTGAGATGCTTGGCAAAAAAAAGTATTGAAGCCGTCTGAAAGCCTTCATGTAGAAATAAAAGTTTATTCAAGCGTGCAATGGCTTCACTTGACAAACCTGTTTTTACATTGGCTGGATTGGATTAGCATCACATTAGAGCTACTATGACTATTGTCAAGTTCAGATCGTAGGCGTAAGTGTGAGTTGCGGCTGTCTGAGTGAGAGTTGATCAATGCACAGTGAAGAAGGTACTCTAAGTACAGCAGAGGCTGTTCATTGTAGAAAGTTTTATTTAAACAAATTCGTGGAAAAATGTGGGCAGTTGTTTGTTAAAGAATTTAATGGTATAAATGTGCAAAATCAGAGTGCTATGCAACCATTAGTTACGAAATGGCGTCAGCCAGGATCTGTTTCGAACAAGTCCAAAAACATTCTGAACACCAGATTTTGTCTCTTGTAATCAATTTAGAATGTTTTGTATCAACAAAAACGAAAAGGTCCGATTCTCTATGATAAATAACGGCCGAAATAATCACTAGTGGGAATTTGTTTTGTACAGCTGTACAAACCTTAAGTTTATATTGCATTCCAACTAGCTTGTCAAACCACAGCATAGTTGCCGGTAAATAATTCGCCAAGCGTTTGTTTGGGCTTAATATTGAAGCGAACAATAGTTTCACTTAACAAATCTGTCTTTGCATTGCATTAGTTTTTGACTTGCAATTCTATCTCCTTCTTATCTTTAACACGGGGCAACTTTTATTTGCGCCACCCTGTATATAATATAGTTTAGATATTACTCAGAGAAGATCAACTTTAAAAAAAAATGTTTAATGTGTTTCAAAGTCTTGCAATACCTGTAGTGCATCGATAATCTATTTCCTTTGCCTGGACAATTGCAACCTACGTTTTAAGAACGTAACTTTTCAACCTACTTTCCTTACGTCGAGTACCTTGAAACTACAAAGGCAGAAATACGCAAATAATGGGTATTATGTTTTATTTTGAATTTCAAATGTTGAATTAAAATGTTCAGAGATCTTTAAAAAGGTAATAAAGAATTTTTGGAAAATATCAATGGATTCAAAGATTAAAATATCAGTGATAAGGACTGACATCTTTTTAGTTGTCAAGCTCTTTTGTACTATAGGAATTAATGATTATGAATTGTAGATGTGATACAAGATTTTCTCTGTGATAGGAAAGTGAATTATAAGATTTCAAATATAATCAACAGATTCAGAAAGCAATTCACTTTAAAATTTCACATATTTTTAAAAATAATTATAAGAACCTGTCCACAAAAATATTTTAAAATATAATCAATTGTAATCGATAAGTACAGTAAGTCTATCTGTAGTACTAACTTCTGAATAATTAATACAAATTGCTTTGAACTCAAATATGGCTAAAAATATTGATATGATTTATATTTGCTTTGATACAAATATTCAATGCTGAGCATAAATCGATGTAGATATTCTAGAAAAATGCAGAGAAAGGTGGAAATCTAAACCAGGTTAACAAAAGACTTATCTTTTGGATCAATCGAGTTTAATAATTTGAATTTTCCAACAATTTCTATTGCATGTTATATGGGAGGAATTTTTAATAGTGCTATGCTATTCTCATAAATAATAAATAAATTTAATTTTTTTTGGTTTTTACCCAAAATGTCTTGGACAGGTCAACGTATTAGGGCAAGAGCACATTATTTTTTTTAGATTATCAAAAATGTCGGTACATGCAAGGTAATTTTATTGTTTCTGTATAATTCTCGAGTGCTGAATCCTAAATTGGCTACCTATAGAAGCTTTTTTTTGTTATGATGAAATCAATATAGCGTCTAAACGTGGGATTAAAGTGTGTTTATTTCTCAATTAATACAGGGACATTTGAATAATTATGTTCATGTTAGGCATAAAATGAAAACTCTGAATATTGATTATCCTTAAAATTGGATTCGACATTAGTTTCACTTATTTAACAACATTTATTTTAAGTGCAAAGGTATTTAAACTGGTAGGATGCGACCGTTTAATGTAAAAAAGAAATACATAACTGGAGTACATTACTAAGTAGGGTAATGAAATAAAAACATTTTTCATCGCTATTTCTAAGCCGGGCCAGTTTTATTTGTGCCACCTTGTATCTTACAAAAGAAGATATAACTAACTTATGTACCTTTTTTATTGTTAATTTAAAATCTCTCTATAGCTACATAATTAGTTTTGGTGACGGACGCTTAATTTTTGAATTAACTCAAGTACCGAAATCGACACCTGAGCACAGAACGCAACCTTTTAGCGACATCGTTCGTGGCGCCATGGTTGGGCTCAAAGGTTTAACCTAAAAGCCGATTGTAAATCTCGTGAATACTGAATTTACTTAAAGAGTCAGTCTGACAATCTCAGACTGTTTATCAAGATCCACGTTGATATTTCATCTCATGTTAGTTTGTATTAGCGAGTTTTAATTAAAAATAAATAACATAAAACTTTAGTGATGTTTATCTTAAACATATTAACATTTGTGTCGCAATACAAAAAGAGACATTAATTGTTACGATACAATAAAAGTGAATCTTAGGTTATTACAATTGCGTTGTGTAAAATTAAATAATTAAATAGGTTAAGCGACATTAACCATTCCCAGATTCTATAACTTTTTCCCAAAATAAACACAAATAAGACTATACAAATTTACCTAATTTCTAAAATTTTAGAATCCTAAAATTTCCTAAATAATGCATTTATTGACTTGTTTAGTTATGAGCATATTTAAGACAAAAAAAGCTTTATATGTTGATTGGGAAAGAATGGATTGTTTTAGGACAATATATTTTTTGAGCAAATAGAACCTAAACAATAAATTGTGGGAAGTGAGATTTTTTAAAATTGGTTACTGAAACTATGTAAAAATAAATGATTCACGGATTCACGATCAGATCTCAAGAGGGGAGTACTTGGGAGCCCAATGGAGGATAACCTTGCATCTTATCGATGCGGGAGATGAGTGGGGGAGTTCGGCTTGCGGAGGGATCCCGAAGATGTCATCTGAGCTCTGTGGATCAAGGAGACTTGAAGGGTTGAGGCTGCGGGTTGGCTAGGACCTCGAGGCCGGCAGTCAGAGACGACTGGCAAGTGGCTGGGGACTCAGCTGACAGGTACGGAGCGGTTGACCATCAGGGGCTGGAAGGGACTGACATATCAGAGGCTGGGGCTATGCAGGAGCCCAAGTTGAGATTCTGTGTGTGGGAAATTTCTTTTTTTTTGTTGCAGGCATTCGTTGTGCAATTCGATTGTCGGCGGTAAAATTGACGAGGGAGTTTAGCAATTTTTTATATTGTATTTTGTCTTACATCTTGTGCAGGCAATAAAGTAAAGTCAAGTTGTTCTCTAAAATCTCCATCCTCCCCTTTCCATCTTAGGCGTGGTCTTGGTGTTCAATTGGTTGCCAAACTTAGGTGAGGTGTGCCATGGGGTGTTCCCCACTTCTGTGATTCGGTGAAAGTTTCTTCTATGGGTTTAACCGTGGTCAATACGCATTGTGGGAAAATCTGTCCTTCACGTCCTTTCCCAAGAAGTCGTAAATAGGCCACCCAGTGTTCTCGTCGCCAAAACCTTTTAAACTATCTTCTTGCTCGAAACCTAATTAATTTATGGCCCTGTAATCTTGATGTTCGTCTCCATGAGCCCTAAATCCATTCTAAATCCATTTCATATCGTGAGAATGGCATCTTTAAAAAAAGTGATGTATAATTGTTAAAACCTATTAATGCATCACGACAATATGCACTTAAAAACTCGGCACGCTTATAAGTGTTTATCTTGTTGTGCATTAATCGTTCTATTCAAATTCATAACTTTTTTTATACATACACTTGCAAAAACTAGAAACCTACACCTACAATGTAATTCGTTGATACCCAAACTATCGTCAGAGAGGTTCCCACTTCTATCAGTTTTCCTTTTTAATGCAATTTAATGCTGTCATTTATTTTTGGATAAATAATAATTGATTTGATCCACATATATAATATAGTTCTAATATTAGTATAATGCATGTATATGTTGAAAAACTAAGGTTTTAAAGAAACCGGTTTCCCCTCAAAAACTCTCATCATGGTGGAAAGTTTGTAATGGTGTGGAGGGAATTTACGTTGAAAGGACTTACTTTTTTTTTAGCGTTTTTGAAGCTGAGACTATCTCTGCATTAAACCAAAGTACACAACAGAATAATTTGTAACAATTTAGCGATATTTAGATGGGGAAGACTGCACTTTTCTCGTGACAATCGGTCAGAGCATTAGTCCAAATCCACTAATTAATGGTAAAAATTTAAAGCGATGGACTGGTAGGCATTCGGTCTGGTTTTAGATTGAAAAGAGATGCTAACTTTTAAATTTGAAGCAAATATTTCACCATAAAAGCTCAAGCGGTGATATGGAAGTTTTGGTGTAAAATTGAGCCATTAGTGTTACTAAATCTTTTAAATTCACCGGATATCATGTTTTTCAATTTATCATATCAAAAATAAATACAATTCAAGCAATAAAAATGACAAATAAATTTATTAAACGTGAACTAAATTAATTTTCTGTACATTTTTGAGACACAATGTTGGGGCATTTTTCACTATTAATTCAAATAAAATTTATTAATTGTTATTTTTTTTGTTATTCATGATATTTTTAATTATTTATACATGCCTGATCCTTACTACCACAACTTTTTTCAACTAAACCTTCTCATTGAAATTTTGTGACTCAAAATGTATTTCGTCTAAATTTTTGAGATGGACTATATGTATATAATATTGTTTAAATATTACTCAGAGAAGATCAACTTTTTTTTAAAAAAAAAATGTTTGATGCGTTTCAAAGTCTTGCGATACCTGGTGCATCGATAATTTTTTTTCCTTTGTATGGACAATTGCAACCTACGTTTTAAGAACGTCACTTTTCAATCTACTTTCCTTATGTCGAGAATCTTGAAACCACAAAGGCAGAAATAATCAAATAATGGGTTTGTGTTCTATTTTGAATTTTAAATATAGAATTAAAATGTGCAGAAATCTTTAAAAAGGTAATAAAAAGAAATTTTTGGGAAATATTAATGGATTCAAAGATTAAAATATCAGTGATAAGGACTGACATCTTTTTAGTTGTCAAGCTCTTTTGTACGATAGGAAACGATGATTATGAATTGTAGATGTGATACAAGATTTTCTTTTTGATAGAAAAGTGAATTATAAGATTTCAAATATAATCAACAGAACCAGAAGTCAATTCACTTTAAAATTTCACATATTTTAAAAATAATTTTAAGAATCCGTCCAAAAATTATTTTAAAATATGATCAATTGTAATCGATAAATACAATAAGTGTATCTGTAGTACTAACTTCTGAATATTCAATACAAATTACTTGTATTACTTGTATTTGGCTAAAAATATTGATATAAATTGTATTTGCTTTGATATCAATACCGTGCATAAATTGATTTAGAATTTCTAGAGAAATGGAGAGAAAGGTAGAAATCTATACCAGGGAAGTATTTGGGTAAATCGCAAATTTAATCATTTGAATTTTCAAACAATTTATATTGCATGCTATTTGGGAGGAATTGTTAATAGTATGATTCACATAAATAGTAAAGCAATTATATATTTTTTTTTCGTTTTTTGTCTAAAATGTCTTGGGCAGGTCAGCGTATTAGTGCAAGGGCAATTTTTTTTTCGATTATCAAATATGTTGGTACATGCAAGGTAATTTTATTGTTTCTGTATAATTTACGAGTGCTGAATCCGAAAATAGCTACCTATAGAGGCTTTTTTTGCTATGAAAAAACAATATGGCGTTTAAACATGGGAATAAAAAGCGTTTATTTCTGAATTATCTCAGGTACTTTTAAATAATTATGTTCATGTTAGGCATCAAATGAAAGCTCTGAATGTTAAATTGGATTAGGAATTAGTTCCACATGTTAAATAGTATTCGTTTTAAGTGCAAAGGTATTTTAAACTGGTAGGATGCGACCGTTTAATGTTATTCGAAAGCATCGCATAAAAGTCGATTAAAAAAATTTAAAGACAATCCTAAAATTACCATTGTGACAGGAATATTGAATATTATATTTTTCTCAATGACCCTTGATGATATGTTACTAACCTCAAATGAAGAAAAATTTGTTTCGTACATTTTTTTATAAAAAATAAATTTAAAAACTCGTAGTTTCTTACCTTATGCCGATCGGAAAATTTGTAACTATGGGCAACTATAGATGACTGCGTTCCCCTACGTAATTTTAGCCTGTTTTGACGAAACTTTCTTTGCAGTAATGATAATATAATAGTCTGAAAATCATGCAAAGAACTCATAAAAAAATTTCACTCGCAGGATGGATCAATAATTCGATAAATAAATTTAAAAAGGAAATTTCTACATAAAACGTTAAGAAATGAAAAAATAAGCAATATGGAAACTAATCACATTTACCGGCTTCACTTATCCGATGCAATACGATCTTCGATACTACTTTCATGTAAACCGGTTATTTAGTTGAAAATCCATTGGTATTTACTCTCTTTAGTGACAATTAGTTACATTTGAATTGGTTATGGGGGGGGGGGTCCTGACGTTGTGCTGTATGACAGAACTAGGCATGCGCGTATATACCGAAAAGAAGGACACGTAATCAGAAATGTTCAGTAGCTTTCAGTTCCGGGAAAGCAGCAATAGTTATTGCGTGGAATCCAACACATGGTATTGCAGCGCTATCTGTCGGTTAAATTGAACATAATAAAGTTTAATAACATATAATAACGTAATAAACACAACTAACATAATAAAGTGTTCCATATCAAATTCCAGACATGACTCATTTGTTTTCTGTAAGAATTGTGTTAATATCTCTATCCATTTCTTTTTTATTAATTTTTGAAAACAGGGAGTCCTTTTCTGGACACCCTGTACATAAACAGATACTTGTTCAAAAATATTATTTCTATAAGTAATAGGCAATACCCTGTGTTTGCCCACCTAAAACCATTTAGAAATAGTTATATGTTATGAACAAAGTAATTTATTACAGCCAACACCAAAACCAATTTTCAATAAATACTTACTTTAGCGCTACCTTTTGTCTTTTGCTGCAGAACTAGTTGCAGATAGAACCTTGACCATATTACATGTGTATCACCTTTCTATCTTATTTTCTAGAAATATAGAATCCGAAACTTTTGCCCAAAATAAATTTTAAGTTACTTCAACTTAAAATCCGATGCGAACTCTTCATCCCTACTACCCTCAACCAACGCAAATCGCCAATGGATCTAAATTACATGTTGCATCGCAAAAGCTTTCGATAGCGTCGACCACTTGATGATAATAGCTGGAGAGTTGAAGATAAATGGCTTCGTGACCAGCGGAATCCACTGATCGATTTTAGAAAAACACTTGTAATAGAAAACTGCTCTAAGTGCAGTTCCAGCATGGATTGACATCCTAATCGTAGATGGGGAAGATAGATGATGCTCGGAAGCTGCCGCCATTGGTGTTTGTCACTACAGGTCAGACCTGTCTCTACTCAGCTCAAGTGTCAGGAAGCTCTCTCTAAATCTATTTAGATAAAACGCGTTAAAAGTTATAATGGATAAGTGATGAAGTATTTTTTCGTTTGGTTGTGATTAAACTGTGTAATAGTTGTTGATTTTGGTGATAAGGTATTATGAATTGGATGCGGTTTAAATGATTTTTTTTACTTAACGTGTGTTTAAAAGCTTTTCAATAATAATTGTATAAAAATAAATCAAATTGTAATTTTAACCTAACATATCAAGCATTTCATATATTCTTAATTTATTTTTTATATATGACGTTTTATTTTATAAAAACATTGAGTAGAATTATAAGGTCTTCTAATTTCCAAGCTGACAGAAGATATTTTGAAATATTCAATTCACTTACAGAAGAAAATTAACATGTGAAGACTGCCGTGGGCAGGCAAACTGTATGAAGTATCACTTTATGTAAAGATAACAAAAAAATTTACTCGTTTATCTTGATATTTCAAACAAAATATTTGTTTTGCAAAATTGTAACAAAACATTCAAGACTAAATTTCCTATTACCATAAATAAATATACTTGTTTCCGTATCGTATCACAAAAATCCAGGATTCATAAAAAAGTTAAAAGAAAATGACTTTTATCACTTTTTACATTTATCTATCGAAATGTGTAACTTTGTGGGTCATTCGGTTTTTTCCTTCTGAATAGCTTGGCAAAAAGCAGAAATGTATGAATGTTTTCTCGATATAAAATGTAAATTATTATTTTTCAAATAATACATATTTGTTTTGAAAACCAAAAATTAGTCTTCACTTTGTATTATTCCCATGGAAAAAAAATAATTTTCTAAGCCAAATTACTCCGGCTGCATTGAATATTTTTACAGACTTTTTTGTTAAAAATGTGTATATGAAAAACGTAGCTGGCTTAAATGTCCCTATAATTTCACTTGGAAATAGAAATAGGTTAAATTTTTATTTATTTTCATTATATAATTTTAAAATAAAATAGTCAAACCAATTTTAAAAAAGTATATAGAAAAGGAATGAGAAGGAAAAGTAAAAGACATATGGGGACATTTAAGAAAGCTACATTTATCACATAAAGAAAAAAAATTGTAAAACTATGTAATGCAGCTTGAGTCATTTGGTTTAAAAAACAATTTCTTTGAATTCGGTTTGGAGACCAGGAGAAATGACATCTATCGGCAATTGATTTAAACATAAAATATATAGATTAGAATATTTTAGAAAATATGAATAATAAAATGTCCACAAAATTAATAAATCTGTAATTTTTATGTTCTGTTTTTCTTTGGGATATGATTTTTTTGGGAGAAACGTAAATAACGTTGAATATATACGCAAAACTAAAAAAACACAACTCAAATCTAAAAGAGTAGAGTTAGAACAAAAAAAACCCCACTGTTTTCATATTTAGATTCTAGCTCCCCATATATAATTAAAAGTAATTCTAAAAACTTCACACCAGCATTTTATAAGCCTTTGTGAATCGGAAAATAAATAAACATGAAATATTTTTGATCGGTCATTAAATATTTGTCGTCCCTTATTACCAAAGTAATAAACTAAACGAACATAAACCAACGGGACCCTCAGAACTATGACCATCCTAGATAGTTTGAGAACTTTCAACACCAAGTGCTCTTCTAAGAAGGCTTCACTAACCCACATCGTGGAGTGCCTAGGGCTCATTTATCAAGATCTTCTTGGATGCCCCGTTGCTGGTCCTGGACTTTCTTAGGATATTTGGTTTCACAGACCTAGTCTAACCCCGCTGGATTTTGAGGACATGCAACAATAATAACACGAACCTATTATTGTCAGCGAAATAACTAAAATGCAGCAAGAGTAAACAAAGGCACTCTACCAAATGGGCGCTGATTACTGTTGATTTCGCATAGTTCAGATACTTGTTCGAGGAACAGAATAAATTTTTAAAATTAAAAATGGTCACGATAAATCATGATTTGTAGCTACTAGAGGGCTCTGAATAAGGCAAGTATACTTTTATGAACCGAGTACTAAACTGCATAGTTGTTAACCGACATAATAGCTTCTTCTTAAAATAAATATATTCTACTGAAATACTACTACTACTTCTACTTCTTCTATAAATAAATATATTTTAAAAGGTACTTGTTTGAATCAGAATTAAAACTATTTACCTAATAAAATGTATGTTAATACCAAACTATATTTCGTCAATTGATAATTAATTCGATAACATATTTTAATCTGCGTCATTGTAATAAATTAAATTGCAAAACACACTCAAAATGGACAAATAATGCAGGATATTTTTGTATAAGTAACAAAATGCTTAAACATTTATTTTCTTATAAGCGTTTTCCTTATCCTTGTATTACTTGAAGACAATTCAGACACATGGCGATAATCTAGTAGCGAAGATGCCCATGAGATTTGCAGCAACTAGATACGCATTTCAGTCAATCATGAGTGACGTATTTCCGCTTTCGGGCAATGAAGATAACATTCATCTTAAGTTGTCAAAAAGAAATTGAGAGGCACTATATTTTCAGAGTAATGACTGTACTGTCGAGATTTCAGGATATTGGTTTGATAATTGTTTTAGAAAATAATGCAGCTTGTATTAATGTATAAAACAAAAGCTGTTTGTTATTGTTATGGAAATTAAGGTTTTGTGATGACGTAAAATGAGCCATAATGCTCAGTTTATTTATTATTTATTATCGTGTAAAAATACATAATTCAATTAATTCTACTTACAATATTATGAGAATTCAAAGTACTTTTTTGACCGCAATGTAATAAAACGTAACTGGAATAATTTTTATATTGAAAATTTGAAGCTCTTAAAAGTATATAATTTAAAGGCTTAAAAGGATATAATACAAATGAAAAGAAACTGTTGAAATATTTTTAAGTTATTTTTGCTTCGATAATAATTATTCTTAAATCATTTTGTCATATTTGTTTTAGTTCTTGCATTTTTATTACCTTTTTTTAGCAATTAAAATTTAGTTTTGATTTCTTAACTACGATTTGTATCCCCACAGAACAATAACAATCCCCACAGAACAGAACTTTAACAATAACAAATGAATCTCAATGAATAACAATGAAATTGAATTTGACAATTACAGTGAATCAGATTATCTTTTAATTCCAATTTACAATAAAAAACTGTTGGGACCACTTGAAAACTACATAATAATCCCCAAAACAAATTGTCAATAAACTTTTTTTCTTTATTTACATTTGGTTCAATCTGTACAAATCCCTTTTTTTATCCACATTAACATTCACCAATCTGTATATTAGAACAGAATAGTACAATGCCAAATTTGAGCACTTAAGTCGTCAGTCATTTTTCTACGAAGATAAATATCAAACAAAATAATCTAGATAATTTCATTTGAAACCGATAAATCCAACCTATTATTATTTTAATATTGGCCCCAAGTCTAACTCATTACCACAAAATAATTCAAAATAAATTGAAAATAATAAATGGTAAACTCAGGTGCTCGTTTTCAAGCCCGTTTGGTAATCCTGCTAATTACCGCTAATTAGAGGGCCCTTTAAAAGTGAAAAGACCTAGACTCGCGTATTTCAACACTGCGGGCGAAATGTGTAAGTCGGTTTTAATTAGTCTTCTTCAGAAAACACACATGGAACTTTTATTTGTATAATACCCTTTTCAGCTTTGTTCTTTTTGGGAATAATGACGATTTAATTTTTGTTCGTTTTGTGTTGTGTTTTACAACCATAAAGAATCTCCAGAGATTTCATACAGTTCAATGTGTGGGTAATTATTTCAGCTATGTCTGTTAGCGTGTCTTATTAGGGGTTTAATTAAATTTTAAATAGGGACAGTATGTAGATAGGGAAATGATTAATGCTTCTTATTTCCTAAAGTTAAACGATGTCGTTATAATTTACTACTTTATAGATAAATATGTTAATTAAATATTAATTAAATTTAGCTGTAATTTAAATTATATTGTTCACAACATAGTCCAACATTTTTTCTCACACAGCTCGAGAAAGTTATATTCTTGTAGATGTATAAAGTAGATGTATTTACTTATATTGAGAATCACAAAATTAAGCATGGGCTTATGTATTTTGTATAAATTCTAAGATATACATAAATAGTATTTAGGAAGAAAATTATTCAAGCAATTAAAATTTTAGCAATATAAAATCATTTACGTTCTTTAAATAAAATAAAAATGCTGCAAATGCTTTATATTAACATATGTATCATTTAGAATGACATAAGCTATTTTTACATAAATATTATTTTTACTTCTCCTATTATACCCCCAAATCCACCCCCCAACGTTTAAACTCCTATATATCCTCAGTTATCGAGTAACCATTTAAAATTGGTACACCATACTCACACGTTTCTCCACCATGCAGAATAACTTCATATAAATAATACTCTATTATCTAAACAAAGTAGAAATAATAATTAAGTATATTTAGTAGTAATAATAGTAATTTCACCTCTTATATTATGTACCTAAGTCCACCAGCACCAATGTTTATTCTCATTTATATGCTCAGTTATAAAGAACCATTCAAAATCGGTACACCGCATTCGTAATTTTCTTAATTTTACAAAATCCCTTTATATAAATTCTATATTATCTAAAATAAGTAGATTAATTAAAAGCGGACAATCTCAAACCAAAGAGGAAATCTCAACAAATGAATCTTCGTATGCGGGCAACCCAAAGAAGTACTATGTACTAATCTCAGCTCCATTTATTTACAAGTCGATAGCACCACAGCCATGTCTCACTAACACTCAAGTACGTTAATTTGCCAAAGCTGTAACTAAAAGTCAACGGATTTTTGAATGAAGTGGTTTTAAAAGCAAAAACTGCAATGTATGAATATGGAATAGAAAAAAAAAATTAAGTTAGTTGTATACCACATTTTTTATTAATTATGATTTCCATTGTTGATTTTGATGAAAGTGATTTTTTTGTAGTTTCAATGCAATTACAAAAGTTATTTGATTTTGAAATGCCACTTGAAATTTTAACAAACCAGACTTATGTTTGAATAATGCAAGACTGCTTTGTAAATTCATCGACAGAGACTGTATAAAGCTGTGCCAGAAATGTAACTGACGTTAAATTCAAAGTTTGTTTCATAAATGAATTATTAATATAAAATATGCTTTTTTAAACAATGAAAATCGATAAATTATTTGTAAGCAAAAACGTGCGCTATAATCATAGTTTTAAAAATTATTTTTAGAGATATATCAATAATATCGTTTCAAAAAATTAATTTTACTCAACATTAATTAATCGATTGTTACAACATTGTTAAAATAAAACAACTATCCGGAAAGTGCCACCGCCACTTTCAATCGATTGTGCCAATGCAAGTGTTTTAAAAATTCTCGACCGAAATTTTAATCAGCTTTCCATAATAAGCACCGAGAATGCATTTTGAAAGGGATGAATCAATGGGAGGTTATGACGGGTCTTGGGAAGTGTTGGCGCAAATGAAGGGGAGAGTTGCTAATTGTGTGGGGATAGATGAACTTGGGATTGCATTTTTGCTGAGGCTCTATAGAGAATCAATTTGGGGACGCTCTTGGTTTTAGTTAGAAATTAGCTTTTCTAGTTATTTATTTTAGTTTGGAAAGGTTGGTTGTGGTAATGTGTCTCAGAGGAAGATTTTGATAGCTATATTTTCATCTTAGTTATCATATTGTATTATCGTGGACAGGTAAGCTGCTGTATGTAAAATAATGATTTGGATAATGGTTGTAAGTACTCAATAACTACAACCTTTAAAATAATGTAGTAAAATTATAGTGGTTAAAAAGTAGAATTGGAAGCGAACTGAAAAATTGATTCCTAAAAACGATACACCCCTCAGAGGGCGCTGATCAAGAAGGTCATTGGTCTACTGCTGTAATACTGTTGTACACTCTGGCGATGGCCACAGAAACTGCTCATAGACGAGCACGCGCAGTTCAATTCTGTGTACAACATGATCACCCAAGCACAGTTGTTGTTAGTTGTTTTTGACAACTCCAGTTTCTTTTTTTTTATTTTCATTACATTTTTTTTTAAAGAACAACCCTTAAAATAGGTGGTGAAATTTCCCAACCACTTTTAAGGGATGTTCGGTCTTCGGAAACCGGTATTCCGTGTATCTGGTTCACCCTCAGAAAAAATGCTTGCCGGTGAAACTGAAGCCAAAACCTGTTTTTCCAGCCCTAAACCTTTTCCCCCGGGAGAACAATAGAGGTAGATACACTATCCCGTTTAACCACTATATTAAAATATTAATTCTTCCTATAAATTAAACGTTATAGTAATAAGTTATTAAAAACATGTTTTCTAGTTTTATCTGATTATTTGAAACAAAATAAGTGTTCTTGAGTAAAGCACAAATATACATTTGTACTTCATTTAAGTTAATTTCTGAATCAAGTAGAGGTCTGTCGTAGGTAAAACCTCCGGATAAAACTCGAAACTATATCTTCCACCCCAAATAATAACGTTTACTTCCATCTCTTACCCCCAAATGATGATGTTTACCCTGAACAACCCTACCATATGGCCATTAAGTGTTTAAGGGCATAATGAGGTCTATAAAACGCGTGTAAATAGAGGATGTATTTAATAGAGATGAATAATGAGAATTGAAACTTCACAATATTATAGATATCATTTCGTCAATAATTGGTTTGCATATTTTTTCACCAGAAATAATGAGAAAGTATATTATTTAATTTAATCGACAGGTTTAAATAGTTAGAATTTTTCGCAAATTAGGACCCAATTGTCGAGCTAATTCTTTACGGAATAAGCTTGTAAAATGATGAAGATCAATCACTGTAATCAACGTTTGGTTCGGAGAGAATGAAGGAATTAAATGTCCAGATCAAATTTCTTCTACTACCTACTATAAATTAAGCCAAAATCAATCAGAAGATTTATAAGTGGGTCTCTGATCAAGCAAACAAACCGAAAAATATATGTACCAACCTACCAAGTTCGCATTAAATATGAGGAGTAGAGGGTAAATTTTGAGGTGTGTCTGAAAATTTTATCTACAACCGAACGAAAGTACACTAATCTGTTCTGAGAAAGTCGTTGTAAGAGTACCTAGTCCTTAAAGTTTAATTTTTATTTTAAAACTTATCGATTTACCATACAGTGTATTTACTGGTGCTGTTATAAAAGGCATTCATCGAAGTAAGTTCACCTGTAATATTGACTATCTATACAATATACATGTACCAACGAGAGATAAAAAGTAAACGAAAGTCTTACATACGAAAGACATTAATGATACACATCGATTACAGACATAGAGTCGCTTCGAAACATCGATTTATCAATACTTTTCCCATTCAGAAAAAACAGGCCCAATGCGTTCTTTGTAGATTGGAGTAAAATAGCTACAGGAGAAGTAAGCTTATTGAAGAGAGGGTTAGATTACCAAGCAATTTTTTTTATGCATAATGAATGTGTTTTATGTGGAGAAACATTAAGATAGCTGTGGATAAAAAGTTATCCGTTAAAAATGTAGCGTTTTCTCAGGAACTATATGATATATCACTAAAATGTTTTTATATTTATTCCCTTACATAAAGTTCTTTGATTTAAACTGAAGATTTTTCAAAATATTAAAAAAAAATTAACAGTGATTTTTTTAAATATGTATTAATAAAACACAAAGAAAATCAGATTTAAAGTTGTATACTTTTTTTTTTGTGCCGAGATATTTAAAATTCCTCAGTTTACATCAAAGAGCTATTAATGGGAATGAAATAACAAAACAAAATATGTTGATATATTTTATAGTTCCTGAGAAAAATGTTCCTAACTGTTGAAAAGCCTTATATTTCAAGAAAACCCCCCCAAAAAATAAGGTTTAGGTAAGAACTGATATTGAGCGTTTCTCAAAAATGCTTATAAAGAGAAAGCCACTAAATAGAAATCAATAACCTTGGTCTTAAATTAAAGCTAAAGATAAGCAGAATAATAAAAAGAAAAACATACAATCGACATTTTTGATCCAAACACCCATCCGACACCCTTAAAAATACATTTTTAATCCGATTTCGTGCGGAAATAAAAAAAAAATCCGTTTTCAACTACTGTATACATTTAAATAGTCTATATCATTTCCGCGTTACTTGAAATTCACAAAGCCAAAATGCGTTTATTGTCGGCAAGTCAACAAAAATACCATTTATTAAGTATTTTTTTAATGTACAGTTGTACGACGTAAGTTACAATTTCGAAAATAAATCTGAAAAATACCCAATGAAGTTAAAAATTCACTCGAAAAATGCGTTATGAAATTTGCCAAAAAGTAGAAAAAAAACTAATAAAAGTAATTTTTGTCATATTTATGACGAATTTTTTAGGTGTTTGGCAAAAGTTTCTGTACATTTCCCCCCATGCAAAATACTTCTATCATTAAAAAACAAAAAAAAAGCATCATTTTCATTGTAGAGTAGTATGCCGTTACAACAATGACTTGGAGAATTATTACCCAGAAACAATCTTTTTTCAGAATACTTTCTTATAAGTTTTAGTGATTATATGCTGGTAACAATCATTTTGCAAACACTGTAGGTAATCTACCCACGGCAGTTTTGTCCAATGCTTTTATCAAAACTAATAAAAAATAAAATAGCACATTTTCAGTTTTATTGCTTGTCAAATCCTGAAAATTGATTGAATATCATAGCATTGGCACAAAACTCCCCTTGGTAGGTCAACCATAGTATCTACAAAAAAGAGCTTTTTATGATGTGAAACACATACTTTTGACAACACTTTAAATCTTTCAAAAGAAAAATGACCCTAATCGTTTTTGTAAGTACTACTATTAACCATCCCAACATCATTAGTAAATATTTCTTATATAATTCAGTTAAAGTGCTAACTAGCTGACGAGACGATTATACACTGCTCAAAAGAATTAGGGGAATGCATGGTTTAAACCCGTTTAGTATAAACCTAAAATTCTGAAGTGTACAAGCATATTAATGAGAAACTAAAATATTTATGTTTTATGCGTTTACAATTGCACCGTGTTTGATTAAAAATAACATATTTCAATCCTTAACTTCATTTTAAAAAGCAATGAATACAGTAATATACGAGGGCTGTTTTTTTTCAACCTCCGATGAGCTGTAACAATAAGACGGTTCAAAATACAAAAAAAAGATTTTTTTACCAAAAGTAATATACAATACTGCTTATTTCTCCACATAATCACCTTGACGATTAAGGCATTTGTCATACCTGTAAACAAGCTTTGAAATACCCTCTTCATAAAATGTAACAGCCAATGAATGGGAGGGAGTTGTGACGGTTTCGTTTAAAAAAAGTAAATTTGGAAGCTCTTTTTACTGTCTTCCAAGCCACTTCTAGTCCATAATTCACTTATAGTGAACCTTTGAGTTTCCCTAAACACTTGGTCAACTCGCTGAACAATACCGTCTGTAGCGACAGACTTGCTTCCTTGGTCCCCTTCTTCATGAACATCAGTATTGTTCAGCAAGTTGGCCAAGTGTTTAGGGAAATTCGAAGGTTTACCATAAATGAATTATAGATAAGCATAGTGGCTTGGATTGTAGCACTTCCAAATTGACGTGGAGTTCAAAGAAACCGTCACAACTACCTTAAAATCATTGGCGGCTACATTTTATGAAGAGGGCATTTTAAAGCTTGTTTACAGATATGACAAATGCTTTAATCGTCAAGGTGATATCATATGGAGAAATAAGCAGTATTGTACATTACTTTTGGTAAAAAAAAATATTTTTTATTTTGACCCGTCTTTTTGTTACAGCCCATCGGAGGTTGAAAAAAAACAGCCCTCGTACATAATTAGTTTTAATTAATATTTATCATACTAAGAGCACTATGAGCAAGTACTCTGTCTTATTTTTCTTGACTAAAATTTTGAAGCTGAAACTCTTTTATGTTTCCAATAGCTGAATTTCTGAATGGTGTAGCGCATATACAGGGTGTCCCAAAAAAGACTACCTGTTTTTAAAAATTAGTATTGCCGCGCCATCTGTCTGTTAAATTGAACATCATAAAGTGTAATAACATAATATCGTAATAAACATAACTAACATAATAAAGTGTACCATATCAAATTCCAGACCTGACTCATTCGTTTTCTGCAAGATTTGTGTTAATATCTCTATCCATTTCTTTTTTATTATTTTTTAAAAACAGGTAGTGTTTTTTGGGACACCCTGCATATATGGATTAACAGTGTTAAACAATGATTTAAAACATTTACTGTTGCATTGATATTCAATGGTAAAGGAACATATAGGGGTGTTTTTTGAAATTTATAACTAATTATGTTAATTGAATCAATTATTTATATTTTAATAC
This sequence comes from Oedothorax gibbosus, assembly GCA_019343175.1. NCBI lineage: Eukaryota > Metazoa > Arthropoda > Arachnida > Araneae > Linyphiidae > Oedothorax > Oedothorax gibbosus. Next base: position 1,230,735 of record JAFNEN010000073.1, on the reverse strand, counting down.
CTAAGGATTTAGTTTAATGATATCGACACACAATTTTTAAGCCGACTATTAGTTTGAAATACTGTAAAAAATAAAAAAATAAAGTTTGGCTAAAGTTACAGTAGAAATTCAATTATCCGAATCAATAAGACCGAAACAATTTCGGATGATAAAAAAGTGAATTTTTCGGAAAAAAAAGGGTAGATTCGAATAAGTTATTGGTTTTGTTAAAAATCGGAGTCTAAACCAGTTTCAGAAAAAATATTTTAATTATAAGAATGAACACCATTTTGCATGTTAAGTGTATGTTTTCGCAGCTAAGTCGTTCATCCGCTTGACTGTAAGAAATTGCATATTGTCACTACCGGGCTTGATGAAGAAAATAAGTAAATTTATTCAGGGTTCAATATCACAAGAAATACATATGTAAAAAGTGGTTTTAGGCGAAAGTATGCAACTCTAAAGTGCCTAAATTTTATACTGGGTGACCTGTATCCATTTTATGTAGATTTTAATCTTTTTATAATGTTGAACCTTCCTGGGCATATATGTATTTTGGTTTTCACTGCATTAATTTTAAATTAAATTTATCACTGCATAAATTTTAAATTAAATTTATTTCAAAAAATATTTTTAAAAATCAGACTTGGGTTTACTTTTGAAGATATGACCTTAACATATCTCCAAACGAAAAAATTCATTATGAATAAAAAATATATTAATTATAAAATTTAAATAATTAGGTTTATTGTAAGAAAAGTTGGGTCTAACGATCAGGGGGGTAAACAATACAAACAATCCAAAGGTATAAATTTTTTCTACGCATCTCAAATAAAACACAAAAGAGAAAAAACAAGAGCATTCAAATGTACAGACATATTAAACGAGAAAACCGACAAAATATCAAAACTTGTATAGTTTTTTATGTTTAACCTTATGCACACAATAAAATAATTAGAAGCAGCGAAAACGCCTCTCAATGTCATTCCAGATAAAGTGCCACATTGTTGGAAGTGCGACATTTATTACCCGATAAGGTGATTTTATTTGACAGGAAAGAAAGACTGTCTAAAAATTAAAAATATATTATAAATTTCGCACAATAATCCTTGGTGTTAATCGTTGCTCTTTTCGGGACCACTTATAAAGTGTAATTTATCTTTCTGACGAGGCATTCTTTTTAAGGAAATTACTCATGCCGTGATTAATTGGAAATGCTCGTTAAAACTCTTTCCTAGAAGTAATCTGTATGCTAGTAAATAAGAGTTTTAGGGTATGCTGCCAATTAAATTAGGTATGGAATTTGATTTCATTTATTATTAGCCTTATGACTAACGATCTTTATTCTTTAACCACAAGTAAGCTTCGCAGCTTAAATTTTCAGATTTTGAGAAATTGATCCTTAGGTGTCCATGCATGGTCAAAATCAGTATCTGAAAAAGGTACTGGAACCATTTTTGTGCTAGGAATTCTATTTTTAAAACTGCAAAAGCAACACAATTATGTTGTTCAAATATGTCCTATAGATTAACTTTACATTAAAAAAATTAGAACCAATCGGACTGCCCGAAAAGTTCATTTACCTACACTGGTGTGCAAAAATTAAGGAAGAGACGGTTTTTTCAATATAACTTTGTACAAAACTTTCCAAATCAACACATTTAATACCGTAAGATCCCCAATACGTAAGGACATGAGTAATGTAAGCAACACTTACTAAAAGAGAAATCAGAGGGATAAAAAGAAGCTTTATTGAAAAAGTAGCATGGAGCGCAATGCGACTGAAGGCCGAAACACCCCTGTGATGGGTGTCCAGCAAGAAACATCCGGTCTTTAGTAGGGGATATGATCTCCCCTGACTGCTAGGCATGTTCCACGGCGTCTGCCCATGCTAAGAATCAGGGTGTCAATGAGTTGTTGGGGCACTGCTGCCCATTCGTCTTGCAGCGCCAATCGAAGCTCTGGAATCGTTACTGGTGGTAAGGTACGAGCTGCCAAGCGTCTGCCTAGAAAATCCCATACATGCTCGATGGGATTGAGATCCGGAGATCGTGCCGGCCAATCCATACCATTCAATATCCTCACTCTCTAAGAGCTGTTCGGCAGCTACTGTGCGATGACATGGTGCATTGTCGTCCATGAAAAGGAACTGCGGACCCATACACTCTAAAAACTAAATGCGTAAATTTACACACGAAAGCAGGTATTTTTTTGCCACTAGAATGATTTGTTTATGTGTGTAAAAAAGCGTGTAATTTCAGTTTACACACTTTACTGTGTAAGTGAGAATTACACAGTTTACTGTGTATGTGAGAATTACACACTTTACTGTGCAATCGAGAATTACACACTTTACCGATTAATTGAGAAAGACACACTTTATTGAGTATTTGAGAAATACACACTTTATTGAGTAATTTAGAAATGCATACATACAATATACATGCCTAACCAGATTACACTTAAATACATAATTTTAGGCAACAAAAATGTATTGAGTTATAATATGAAACAAAAAATAAAAATAATGTGGAATATTTCTTATAGATTTAATCACTTTGGAAATTACCATCCAATTTTAATAAACAATGAACAACACAATAATAATGCTACACTACTTCTTATATATCAAGTAATTTCAATTCATGATAGATTTTTATAACAAATATTTCATAATACAGTAGGGTGACCTGGAGTTCTTGGGGTTTACTTTCAGACACTTTTGATGTCTTAAGGAATGGGAGTGGTAGCCATGTCTCCCAACCGAAGTCTTACCTCTGTGTTAATCCCATAGAAAAAATATTTTACGAAGCCAAATTTCTACGACCACCGGAGTAATTTGACATAGAATTTTTTTACATTGGATTAACACAGAGAGAAGACTTCGGTTGGGAGACTTGGCTACCGCTCCCATTTCCACCTAACCTAAAATATCTAAATACTACAAGACTTTAAAAATTGGTGGAACGTTACTCGTCATAAACACGTCAAAACACGGTCAAAATGTGCTTTCACCGTGTTTACAGAGATAAAGTTCACTAAATTTTTATAGTGAGCGACTTCAATGTTTATTAAATAAATATCTAATTATGACAAATTCATTTCATGCTATTTTAATGTGGCAGACAAAATTATAAAATTGCTGTCGAATATTTTAGATAGAAATAACATTTACATTAAATTTGTCAAACATTCTATAAATTGAAACATAATCAAAACATTAATTTAACAGAATAGCTTTCAGAAATATTTTATCACAACTTTTGGATATAAAATTTCATTTACAGCCAATCTACTACCACTTTAAAACATCACCATCACAATATAACATATTTATTCTAAACCGAAAAGCAACTATACTTTAAAAGGAAACAAGGCTGCTAAAGATTAGACTTTAAAAAATGTATTTTTTTAACTGCTTTTCAAATTAAAAGTACCTTCAAAGAAAAACAGTTATGGAAATATAATGCATCATTAACTAATTTGTCCTTTGCATCACAAAACTAATTTTATCTTTCCATATAAAATATTCTAAATTACAAGAACCAAAATTTAAGAACATAAATCATACATCGTCAAAATAATACTTTTAACTATTAAGAAAGATAGATTATAAATTATTCCAAAAGTTTTTCTTTTTTATAAGTTCTTAACTAAATAATTTCTATATAATAATGTATTAGATGAATGAAGAAAATAATGAGCATTTTTAGAATACATTTTTATTTTGACACAAAAAATTACATGACTCTCGAACTTACCTTATTAATTTTTTAAAATAATCCAAAAATACTTTCTAATTTCTTTTCTCGATTTCTAACTCACACATTACTTCGAAGTCCGAATTCATATAAAGGAGTTCTAAAAAATCTTGTCAAGGGCACAACTGTATGCAACTGCAACTCGTCTATTTTTTTACAATTTTCCAGTGGTGAACCATAAATATTTGAATAAAGTAGCAACAGAGTTAAGGAGGCACCTGGCGATGAGCACAGTTTGCTGCTAATTGCCGAATAAAAAGCAACCGATAGCGAACTTCAAATTTCTTGTTTATTTTTCTGGTCTTCCGAGCTTCCAGCTGTCCATTGCACTTATAACAAAGTATAATGTTATGAAATTGTCTTCTCTCTTTTTTTCAGTTGGCTCGAAACATTATGTGACAACTTTTTACTATTATTTTTATTATTTCTTCTAATCCATATATTCTAATCAACTTCATTCAGAGAAAATTAAATTAAAAAGAATTATTCTTTTTCAAAAAAGAGCAGTTGAGCTGTTTAACACATTCTTCTAACGCTTTTATTAACGATTTTAAATATTTAAAGTAGCTTTAAAATAGAATGTTTTATTATTTAATATGTTCGGTTTATATACTCATTATTTAATTTATTTTTTAAAATGCTGTTTGTATTTTTAATATGCGAATTTCACTAAGTATTTTAATTGAAGTCTCTCGACTGCAAAGCGTTTTTTAACTGCGTTAAAGCTCAATTTAAGAGTGCAGTATAAATTCGCAGTTGAAAAGCAGTCGTAATAGTAAACAATAGCTATAATTTCGTTTTATCTTTATAATACTTACTTATTCTAATAAAGGCAATCAGTTTTGCTCTTAAAAACATGCGATTTATTGTTCTGAAATGCAAAATTCAAGCTGCTTGTACTTACTATGGATTTTTATGTTAAGCCTAACTAAACTTGCAAGAAGCTACGATTAAAAAGCTACATAAAATTTGAATATACAAAGCTTGTATAAGCCGACCCTCCATTTACAAAAAAAAACTAAAACCAATCTAATTTTAGTTTAGTTTGAATTATCGTCGTACTAGAGCTACACGAGGGCTATTGGCGACGGGCGTCGTAATTTAGAACCACAGTCAAGTGACGTGCCGACACCTGAGTAGGCACCCAACGCAACCGTTAAGGGTGACATAGTACGCAGCGATGGGACTTTGGAGCATATTTTACGTGCACTCCCCTACACGGGGCATTATTTGTCGGACATTTTTGGCTGCACGGGTCGTTTGTAGGTCGTCAGTTCTTTTGTTAGGAATAGCCCTCATGTAGCTCTAGTGCGACGCCAATTCAAACTAACAGTGGATTGTTAGGGTTTTATGTTAAAATATCGTCACACTAGAGCTACACGAGGGCTATTGGCGACGGGCGTCATAATTGTGAAATACAGTCAAGTGACGAGCCGACACCTGAGAAGGCATCCATAGCAATTTTTTTAAGGTCAAGGTCATCTTCAGCTTTGTGACTTTGGACCATATTTAAAGTGCACTCCCCCTACCCGGGGTATTATTCCGAAGAATAATTTTTAGCTGCACGCCTGCACATACCATTTATAGGTCAGCAGTTATTTTAACAATACTCGGTCCAGAACCTGGGATCGTTCGCATACAAAGGCAAGCGGCTTACTGACTGGGCTCTACAGCCTTTTGCTGAATTGTAAAATGAAGTTTTGAGTGATGTTAAGCATGTGATTTTCTTAACACATATATGTGTGTAAATTAAAAAAAAAACTCACCATACTAGGTAAAATGCTTGATATTTTCATGTTTACACATAAATATGTGTTTTTGACCATTTGTCAATTTACACTACTCTCGTTTACACATACAAATGCGTAATTATGTGCCTCATATGTGTAATTCTTGAAATATACCCATAATCGTGTGTAAATTTTCAAGATTACACATTTAGTTTTTAGAGTGTAGCGCCTCTAAAAAGACGCACATATGGAAGAAGAATCTCGTTACAATAACGGGTCCCGTTGACTGAACCTGCGTCGAAGATGTGAAGGTCTGCACGACTACCAAGCATGATCCCTCCCCAAACGAGAACACCGCCACCTCCATACCTGTCCCTTTCAATGATGTTCGAGGGATGATCGCGACTTGCCCGCTCTCTCTAGATGAGTATGCGATGAGAATCGCTACTCAGACTGAATCTGCTCTCATCTGTAAAGAGTACTCGTCCCCATTCTTTGTCTCTCCAATTCCGGCTTTTCGACTTCGTCCTTAATTTTTGCACACCAGTGTATACCCCTCGCGAACTTGTGCTCTTGCATTATATGCAACTAAATTTTTCTTCTAAAATAAGATCTGGGAAAATGATAGTGGTAGATTTCAGAAATTTTGTATAATTTTTTATTTAAATTAAAAACAGCAAATACAGCAAAATACAGCAAACCAAGCAACACAACTACGTTGTTCAAATGTGGTTTTAACGTTTAACACCAACATGTACAATGTAGTTTCAAAGTGAGCTTTCAATATTGATTCCACGTGGAAGTTTTCACTATTGTCAACGTTGTTGGAATGCTTGTTTCAGCGTAAGAATATTTACTTTTGTCAACAGATGCTTTCGATTTCAAAAAGAATTTCTAACAAAATTTTAGCTCAAAGGAACACTGGAATTTCCCCAAATTGCTGGTCAACCGACGGAAAACAGTTATCTAACATCAAAATTATATATTTATTCGATATCTTGAAGTTTAAAAGTACTTTGAAGTTATTTTTCCCCTTGCTGCGTGAAGAGAGCGCACTCGCCTGAAAACGTGCTGTTGCGCCCCTATGCTGGTTTTGAGGTTGAAATATCATATGGAATCCACATTGGCAAATCGCATTAGTTCGTAAGCGTTATTTTTTTAGGCTTCAAATAAATTGTGTTACTTTACTTGTAAAAATAAATTTTATCCTGTAGAGGGGCCAATTAGCAAAATGTGTGCATTATACAAATGCTTTTTTTCTGGTTGAAATGTAACATTGAAACAACATTGTCAAATCACATAAGAAAAAGAAAAATTGGGATATTTTTTATAACGAACTGTGTAGGCATACTAAACTAGAAACAAAATATTATTTCCTCATGAATTTGCTTTAAAAAACCTCTTAATAAAATTTATTGTTATAATTTTGCATGGAAACAATGTGGCTACAATGAGCTTTTCACACGGTAAACGAATCCACCAGAAAGAAAAAGTTGATTCAACAATCGTCCAAATATTGTTATTATTGCTATAATTATAGTTACTATTATTATCTTTAATTTGGGAAAATGTATCCCAAAACAAAGTACCATAAGCTATTAAAGACCATATTACCATAAGCCATAACCTATTAAAGAACTAATTTTAATGTATATTTAATCAACACCAACAGGATACATATAAAATTTTGTAGTTTTATAGTTTTTCCATAAGTTATTATGGCACACAGCCTAACAGGTTTTCATCCATTTACAAAACTTGAGATAGGTACAATTTATATGTCTTACTTGGGAATTGAACTCAGACACTCAGTTCTACAGTCCAGAGCTATAACCAAAAATTTCGATTCGTTTAAACCATTTATGGTTTTGTTTTAACAGTTTTCATGAGCCAGGCAAAGGCTTGTCTATTAATATTAAACAAGAAGCAATAATGCTCATCCTATACTTAAACGAAATATGAAAAACAATAATTATGTATGTTTGACTATATAGTAAGTTGTTGGCATTAAATATTTGGAAATTAATTTGTTGTTCTACCCTTCTATGATATTGCCTAATTTTGAACATTTGAATATAGCTCCAACTAAACGATAGAAAACTAATATATTTTACGATTTTCGTTGTAGGCATGTCTGGTCTCTCAAATGTTAATTTACGTTTTCATTTAAAACCGACAGATTTTTCCAAAGAGTCTATGAATATTGGTAAAGTTTCCGAAGCATCTATTAGGTAAATTCACTTATAATTACGTTTATATGCATATGCACCAACGAGTGACAAAAAGTAATAAAAGTCTTACATACAAATGACATTCATCATACACATCGATTAAAGTCATGGAGTAACTTCGAAACATCGATTATAACACTTTTTATATTCAGAAAAACAGCCTCATTGCGTTATTTGTAGATTGTAATGAAATAGCTCCAGAAGAAGCTTTTTGTTGAAAACCCATATTTTTTCCCCCTAATTTCGCATTTGAATGTATTTTATATGAAGACACATCAAGATAGCTATAACTAAAAACACGTTAAAAATTAATTATTATGACATTGTTGAATTTTTAATTAGTTTTTTTTAAAGTCATTTGAAATTTTATGGCAGAATGTTTTGTTTGGATTGATTATGTTATTAATATTTTGTGCTTAATGCTACTTTTATGTAATAGAAGACAGTGCACTCGATACCCACTCTTATGTGTGTTTAAAAAAATGAGAAAAAAAAACCTCGCTAACATAAGAAATAATCTTATAAAATGGACGCCATTTAAGACGAATAGCTATATTTCTATATATAGTCAATAGCTATATTTCTATATATAGTTACATTTTAAGTAACAATAAAAAAACAATGTATACTAAAATATTTATTCCCTTAAGAAGGTAGTGTTTTATAAATAATATATATTAAAAATACAATGCAAATAAAATGCAGACTTTCAATGTGTTAATTTCCATAATCCCTTACCTGATAGCAAACATTTCCTGAACATATCCCCTGTACCAAAAGCGTCGAGAATCGGTGAATGTTTCAGAGCGAGTATTTGAATATATTCCACACAATTTCATCAAGCGATTAAATCAATATATCTCTAGTGAATCTAACCTCATCACGAATAACATTAAAAAAATCAAATATTATGTGTTTAAATTGAGCAGGAGCCCTCTAAAATGGAAAATCTGATTTTAACGAAGTATCTAACGATATTCCTAAGCATTTATAGCGAAAAATCTAGTGACGATCCACGTCAAAAGACAGATTGTTACTTTGGCTAAACAAACATGTAACTGGTATTACTCACTATAAGTAAAACTGAATATAAAATTATATTGACAATGAAGGCAGAAAACGATCGTAAAGCTAGTAATCAACATTATTTTATATTACTATACAGTTTTTGGGAAATCTAAATTTAAATGTTTTATAATGATAACTTAAATCCTCAACTAGTTACTAGAAAAAGTGTAGATACAGCGATTTTAACTTAACATAGCGTGTTAACGAAAGCCGTTCATGACGTCACAGTCCGTTGAAATGAAACTTTAGAAGAGAGAGATAATTAGATGTCAGGTGTTGGGTACCGGATATTTCCGGAAGCATGTCAGCATATGCATTTTCTAAACTTCCTCCCTATGGAAAATATTTCACGTCAGGAAACGAAGTGTCAAGTTCTCGTCGGCTGTTTAAAAGCCTTATTTATTATGTACGCAATACTTCTTTTCTATAAATCGGGCCGGCAATAACATTGTGTTATGTTGGTTGGATATACATGCAGCTGATCAGTGATTGGAACTTTGCAGGCCAACAGCCGTATCTACAAAAAAAATGCATATTTTTTTAAGACAGTAAATTTTAATAACCCTTTTTGATTCGTTGCATTAATAAAAATAAAATGTCTTTTGCACATGCGAGGAGTTGTCGACTTGCATTTAATCCGTAAATTGCTATATAGCATATTTAACACCTACACAATCATGATCCAAATATTTTTTTAAGAAAATATACTAAGGTTTTATATCATTATTATTGCTTATTTGTTGTTGATTACATAATATTAATTTTATGTTTTCCGGAGAGTTAGCATATTTTTGATGATTCTTCTGTTTCTTGGGAAATTGAACCACTTGTGTTCAAAAACCGTATGCAGTTAGCTATTGCCCGTGTAATTTTTGTAGAAGTTTACGTGCAACATCCCTTAATACTGCTTATTGTCAGTAATTTAAAAATATGTCATTCGGTTATTTTTTTAATGTACAGTTATCTAAAACAAGTTCTGAACTTAAAGAGTTCTGAACTAAAGATAAAATATACCCCACTAGTTTATATTCATGACGATTTTGTTTTGGCACGAGGCAAAAAATTAATACGTTTTCTATTTTTAATCACTCATACCTAATATAAAACAGAAAAAAGTTATTCCATTCAAAAGGACCAATAGGAAATTTTTAGGGTTTGGATAGTTTTTAGCATTTAGCCGTAAGTGGGTAAACCACAGTACCTACCACAACGAATTCGACCATTGTTGTAAATAAATTATTAATATTTAAGCATACTTTCTTATAGGTTGTAATCATTAGGTGCTGATAACAAAGTTCCAAGAGATTATTTTAAATAATGCAGTTAACCTATTCACAACAGTTGTATACGAAGATTTCACCAAAACATTACAAAATGGAATAGTCCATTTTCAGTTTTTCGCGTGTCTAGTTCGTAAAGCGTTAAATAAGTTTAGAAGTATAGACAAAAACTCTCAGGAGTAGGTTAACTCTATAATCTATAAATATATAAGGGCTGTTTTGATCGAAGACACACTGAATTTTGATTAGGCTTCACCAGTGTTTGTATTCTTTCAATCATTCAAAAGTAAAATATACCTAGTCATTTTTGTAGATACTATTATTGACTTTCTCATAGCAGAAATAGTAAATGCTTTTTTTCTTCTTATATTTCAGTTACAGTGCTATCCAGCCGAAGCAACGGTTATACTAAGTTTCCGGGGGAAGTACTCGCTTGTAATTGGATTTCAATTCTTTATAAAGTATATCACTTTCATGTTATAAATTATTCATCCGGGGATAAATACCTAAATTTATGAAGTATAGAAACATAAATGGAAAATTCAAATATTTATATATTATGCACTTGTAATTGCATCGCGTTTAAAAAGAAATAACCAATTTCCTTAGCTTCATATTGAGAAGTGATAAGTAAAATAATATTAATAAATTCTTTGCAGTAATACTTTTTATGCTTTTTTGTGCAAGCCATATTTCTTCGATTTTCGATAAAAAAAATGCAGCAGAAACTATGTTATGTTTCGTATAACTCAATTGGAAAATATTTTTAACGTATATCTATTCGCATTAACAGGTTAAGTTAAAAAAGAAAGCTTTGTTTAAAAAATTTAATGATGCATTCTGCCGTGAGCCGGTAAACTGCGGCAACCCCGATTATTTTAGGTATTTGATCAAACTCATTTTTGATTTCCCCACGAACTTCAATAAAATATTGAAATTTGAAGTTAAGGGAATCTTAATTTTAACTTAGAAATATCATATGTGTAGTTGGTTTAATTTAAATTTTGCTTATACTTCTTCTTCAACAGCTCTGCAGCCTAGTGCCAAGGCTTTCTCAATTGCTTTTTTCAGGCAGGACAATTTGAAAGCCAGACTTCTCCATATTTGCACTCTCAACTCCTTCAAGTCCTTCTCTGCACTGTCCAACCACCTTGTAACTGGTCTCCTTCTTTTCCTTGTACCTTCAATCCTTGAAAATGTCATTTTTTACCAGGGTCTGAGTCTTCACGTTAAAAAACGTGCCCCAGCCATTTTAATCTGTAGGATTTGATCTCTCTCTCACTATCTAAGGTTTGTATGCACACATAGAGAAAAAGTATGTACTGCAGTTCGTCTTCTTTGGGCAGATAAACTGTAATATTCTCCAAATATATGTTTTGGAGATACGTTTGATAATTCCAATGTATTTCATTGCTGTGTGTTCAATCATTTCGAATGTAATTTTGCCTCAATCGAATAGGATAATTGGTATTCTACTGAATTGTTATTTTATATCAAATATATTTTTTGCGTCTTACTAACTACCACTATTCATTTTTTATTTTCTAATTTAAATCAATCCCGTACGCTTGATGTTTTGAATTTGAAGAGCGTCAGCTCGGAAATCATATTGAACGTATGACTTTGTTGCCTGAAGTCATACCTAAATTAAAGCAGTATCAATATTTTTGTAAGCTTAGTATCTATTTTGTTTGAACTCAATCATCAAAATATTGTTCTTTCAAGTTCCTTATGTTTATGGGTCAATATTAGGAAATTGGTCAATTTGTATTATGACTGATTTTTTTAAATTTGTCTCTTAAACTATCTTTCTTAGTAACTACTTTTTTGCTTTAAATACCAACAAAATCATCACATTTTGCGTTTATTTCTTATTGGGGAAGGTTTTAAAGTGTTCAAAAGTCAGGTCGGTAACTTATGACAATTAGCGATGTCTATTTTGCAAATTCATCTTGTTCGTTTTATATTGTCATAACAAATATATTTTAGAATGAAAAATAACAACTTTATTTAATGTCTTTTATGAATGTTTTATCTCATTTAAAAAAATGAACCGGAATACTCAATAAAAAGCAAAATATGCATTACACAAGTTTCCATGTCAGATCGGTAAAAACTTCTTCGGTAACTTCCGAAACGAGTTTCGGGCTGAAAACATCATATCTGGAAGAGATCTACGTCATTAAATCTTTCTTGTAGACTGTTTACAAAATCCCATGCTACAACTTCAAAAATTTCCCATTTGAAAAACGAGTAAGAACTTTTTATTTAACTTTTTAAGTACACGAATTTTAAATTAAAAATGTAGAAAACTAATACAACTCACTCCGTTTTTTAAAACAACGTTTAACCATTTAATGCCTTACCACAAAATCTTTGGATTTGTCATAAAGTCAGTAAAATTGCTTTTTATAATAGAAATCTTAGTACATCCCGGGGTGCGATGATTTCATGGGTCAAAGCATGGTGCATAGTTATTAAAGGTATTTGTTTGATATAACACTTGGCATTTATCCTTAAGTAAAAAACACATAGGAAACTTAAATCAGCGCCATCTAAAGAGGTTGTAAAGATTTATTCTATGATGGACTTTCTTTATTATTCTGGATGTAAGCCTATGTCTGGAAGATAAACTCAAGCTAAATTGCGAGCTTTCTTTTAGGTTGCAAATCATGTGCTCAATTTTTAAGCTGAATGGTTTAATTTAGGTCTTAATAATTATAAATTATTTTAGTTACAATATATGTGAAGAATGGCGTACATATATGTTTTGCACTAAAATGGAAATACTTAGCTGCTATTTATAGCTAACGAAATTTTTTGTATTGATGATAAGTCAGTTTTGTACAAATTTTTAAACCAATAAAGAAATCGAATTTGATATTAAATGTGTTTATTGTTCAAAATCTTATCTATTAGAATAAAGAATGGGGAATAAATAAGACATGTGAGTAATATACATAATATCAAAGGATATTAAGTAAATTTTGAATTTTAAGTATTTTTATCAACGCAACGAAATAACAAGATATAAGGAACTAACATTATAAAGATTATATATACAAATATTTGTTATTTTTTTACTGTAGTTATGATTACATTTGCGGTAAGTTAACAAGAAAATCAAATTTTGATCAAACAAAGCTCCGTTTTTATATATTTATCAATGGAGTTACTTTTCTGTCTTAATAACTTCCATATCATCCACAATTTAATTCTAAATTTAAATCAATCTATTATGATCAGGCGCCAAATTGTTCAGTATCTTTAAAAAGGGAAAATGCAGATATTACTATTTCAAGTCATTGATAAAGCTAAAAAAAGCAACTCTAGTAGGGCGAAACTTGTTTAAACTTTAAATGTAGTTCTTATTTATGTAATTTAAATCAAAACATTTGTTTCTTTTTACATTACGTTTATCCATGATTCTCTTTTCTTTTTCTTAAAACATACAAACCATTCCAAAAAAATAATGTAATTGAAACAAATTAAAACAAAGTACTCCGTTTTTCCCCTCAAGTTTAAAACTTTTATTCTAAGATTGACTTTCTTTAAGAGTGAGGTTGTTCAACTAAGCCAAGGAAGATAAACTCTGGCAAAACGGAGGCTTTCCTTCCAAATCGACTTTCTCTGGTGGTGAATAAAAAGTCTGTAAACGAAAAGAACAAAGCCGAACATTGTAACTAATGTGAACAACCTTACTTTAACTGAAGTCAAAGGTGTTTTTGTTGGGTTGGTAGGAATTTAACTGGCCAACAGACCAATAAAAATAGACGTTTTAAGGTTTCTTAACATTAAATCAATTCCTGTATATTTTTCCTGCGTAGTGCGTATCATATGTTAGTTAGTATTTTACTTTCATTTTTAATAGTTTTGTCACAATTAGAATGCTAACTCTTTAACAATAATACCACACCCAAAAATTAAAACTCAAAGAACACTCATCTACTAACATTTAATTGTAGGTAAAAATATTCGAACTCAAGTCGAAACTATAACTTCTACCCCTACTAATGACGTATACCCTACACAAAACCAGTCGAGTGTGCGTTAAAAAGAATAAGCCGAATCTTTTTAAGCATAAATTATTTTGTAAGATTTGTTTTTGATTGATTACCATCCGTGTTTAAAAGTTAAGCCTTTTTATTTATCAGCCTCATAAACTAATAAAACAGACTGAAAAATGTAAAGATTAAAATATGAAACAGTATTTATGTTTGGTTTGGACGCATGCAAAAAACTCGTCGAAATTGGCGAATTTATTATTTAATAAAAATTGATTGATATGATGCGGAAAAAAATATGTTACGCATTTTTTTATATGTTGGACTTAGTTTCAAGTAAATAAAAACTAACAATTATTCAAAACTAATTATATGTGTTTGGAATTAAATATAATAAAAACATGTAAAATGCTCTTAATGAATGACAAAAAAAAGAAAAAGAAAATAGCAAACATGTATAAAAAATGAATTTTATAACAAACAAATGCCAGTATTCATTTATTAATTGCAGTTTAATAACGTCAAACATTAATGAAAAACACTTCAAACAAAATTTCAGTTAACACTGTATGACACTAACGAACAATCTCCTAACGTGTGATTAAGGTTAATTGAATGTGCAGAACTGGCTGAAAGGCTTTCCCTAAGGCTTTTACTGAATCAATGCTGGTTGCTTGGCACCTGTCGAAGTACCAGGTCAATATTGGAATTGTTTTATAGCAGATACATACATTTCGATGTAAATTCCAGCTTAGATATAACTATTTGAGGTCAATTAGAAACACATTGCACCGTTATAAGGAAGAAGATGTTAAATCAGTGTAATAGGGGTGTAAATGGTGGTAACTTCAAATGGAACTTGAATTATTTTTCAATTGAAATACCCGATACTTACAACCATTGCGAAAGTACTGTAAATTAAGTTTTTTTTTAATTTAGTGGTCATAGACATTTTTTAGATATACTGGGTTTATTTACTGATGAAAAAATATGAGTAAAGAAACAATATGGTGGCTAAACTACGTTTGGGAAGGTCAGCAGCATCTACAAAAATGATATAAAATGGACAATTTGAAACTCAATTGCTCTACTCTTAATACAATTTCTTTTTGGTTTCAATTATATTCCATATTTTAAAATTAATCGAAGTTCTTTTCGTCAGAAACCGGGGACGATTGACTTATCTACGGCAGAAAATCTCGAGATTTGATGTGTATAAACTTTCACAATTATGCTCCAAATAATAATAAAAGAGAAATAAAAACATCTTAGTTGTTTGCATTAATCACTTGTGCTTCAAGTTTTAAACATAATTATCTTTTTTTCGGGATAAATAATGTTTAATTTGATATTTGTCACATTTTGTGTGAGGCAATTTCACATTCTTGTAGTACATGGTATGTAATCATGACTCATGCTATTATAGTGGTTGACTTGAGTTCACTTTAAGAGTGAATGAGCCCGATTGTCTAAACCAAAAGCCTTAGTGCAAATCCAATGGAAAGAATATTTTCTGAGCCACATTTCTCCGGCTGTATTGAATATTTTTACAAACGTTTTTTGTATGAAAAATTTACCTGACTTACATGTCTCTATAATCCCACTTTTTGAAATTCGTTCGACTATTTTACGTAAAATTATTTATTGAAAAAATACAGGTCTCTAACTTCCCACTTTTTGAAATTCGTTCGAATATTTTACGTAAAATTATTTATTGAAAAAATACAGATCTCTAGCATCCCACTTTTTGAAATTCGTTCGAATATTTTACGTAAAATTATTTATTGAAAAATGCAGATCTCTAGCATCCACTTTTTGAAATTCGTTCGAATATTTACGTAAAATTATTTATTGAAAAATGCAGATCTCTAGCATCCCACTTTGAATCGTTCGAATATTACGTAAAATTATTATGAAAAAATGCAGATCTCTAGCATCCCACTTTTGAAATTCGTTCGAATATTTTACGTAAAATTATTTATTGAAAAAATGCAGATCTCTAGCTCCCACTTTTTGAAATTTTCGAATATTTTACGTAAAATTATTTATGAAAAAATGCAGATCTTAGCATCCCACTTTTTGAAATTCGTTCGAATATTTTACGTAAATTATTTTTGAAAATGCAGATCTCTAGCATCCCACTTTTTGAAATTCGTTCGAATATTTACGTAAATTATATTGAAAAATGCGATCTCTACATCCCACTTTTGAAATTCGTCGAATATTTACGTAAAATTATTTTGAAAAATGAAAGAATCTTCAAAAAATTTAAAATGAAAAATTAAACAATTTATATATAGAATTAAATTTCTGCAAAATTTCAATACAGCCGGAGAAATGTGACTCAGAAAATATTTGTTTCCATTGGATTAACACTGAGGCACGGTTTGGAGATTAACGGTCAATCGTGCTCATTGACCTTAATGCACTATTAAGTGTTAGTAAAGTCCATCAAAAGAATATTAGTTCTGTTGCGACGTTAATCCAACCCACACTAAAAGTGTATCAAATAGTCCATTTGCTATATTGCTTCATCATTTTATTATTCCAAAACTTCATTGTTTCTTACAAATATATCCCACACTCATTGTTATAGCTTCCAAAAATGTCACTTTTATTTCATATGCATCCGTCTAAAGACAACTTTAAAATATACAACTTTTTGTATAGGGACTTAGTAGCAATTTTTTCTTTCCTAGTTCATTCTAAATCAATTTTTATTCTATTATATTACAAAGCTTCAATAAATATAAGGTTATCCCAATCTTATAGATTTGCTATTCGTTAATTTATTATTTTAAAGGTTAAAAAAAAGTTTCAAAAGACTGTCAATTTAGTTGAGCATTATATTTCGGAAATCCCACATAAGTCAGCTAAGATTGACTTTTAGTATACCAAAAACAACAGAAAGAAAATATTTGATCACTGTTCTTAGTTGAAGATTTTCCGACATTTCTTGTTGTTTAGTGGATAAAAATGTAGCTCGTAAAATGGGGATTGTAGGCATTTCGTATTTTTTTTTTATGATTGAATGTGTGTGAATATTTCTTTTTCGTCTTCATCTATCTTACAATGATTATATTTCGTTTTTTAAAATTGGCAGTATTTTTATTACTAAAACATTTACTTCATGGATAATTTACTTAAAATCATGGGATATGCTTAAAATTATTTCTTTAAATGATTATATTCATTATTTATTTGAATTTGCATATTTTATGATAGTAGCTAGAAATAAATTAACTTTAAAGATTTTACTCTAATTAAAATTAGTAAAGGACATATGAGTCTTTAAATATAGAAATTGGTCAAAATACATTTTTGAAAGTTTTCAAGAGATGCGAATACGTTTAGCTTAACCAACGTTTTTTTAGTAAAAAGTATGGTTTCAGTGTCTGTTTAATATGTTTCTGTGACTTATGAGACAGGATAAAACATTTTTCTTATAAATGAATAGCCACTAGCAAATTAAATTTGAATGTCACTTGACCACATTTTCCTATAAGGATTTTACTCCTCCCAAATCCAAAATAGAAAATCTCAGAAAAACACATAACCAATCAATTATACTTATTGAAACAGTTGCATCTATACTTGACATAGTTTTACAATTTACCCACTCGCAAGCCCCCCCCCCCCCCCCCACCACACACACACAATTAAATATGTATTACGAAAACACGCAAATTAGCATTTTAGCATAAGAAAGCGAACTGTATTAAGCTTTGTTATTGGTACAAAGTGCCTATAAAAAGTTGTCTTTCAAACCAGGATCAAAAGTTTACATTATTCTGGCGATTTTTTAATGAATTAATGGTTGATGCACTAACAATCTGGTCCCTGGTCAAAGAAATCGTTTGTCCATTGGGATGTTTTTTTTTTAGTTTTTTCTTTATCATTCATTTCCTTAGTCTCTCTCTACATGTCTATCGCTTTTACTCGGAATAAATACCAAAAAAAAGACAGATGAGCGTACAATTGTGTCAATTGGTTTAAAAACTGAAAACCAGCAAATAGAACTCATAAAATTGTAATTTTGTTAAAAAAAAGTTTTAGTTTTAAGTCCCTCATTCAGCCTTGTGATTTTACATGTGAAGTATATGTTAAGCTAAGTACATAATTATAATATTGTCCTTTCCAAGATGGTAACCTTGCCATGCCAAGATAGCAACCTTGCCACTCACAAATGTGAGTGACAGGAGAGCGGGCGACATACAATCTGTGATTCCATAAGGAGAAGGGTTTGACTGACACCTTCCCCAGCCAAATTCGAATCCTCCCTGCGAGCGAGGCTTTGCATTTCCGATCTCTTGACCCCTGGTTGATGAATGAGGAACAACCAGGAGTGGCTTGGGACTCCCTAACCAAATGACGGAGCAGTGACAGATACAGACTCTAGATTCAGTTCCGGAACCTTCGCGGGAAAAATCCCCTCTAAAAAATTCGAAATGCGCTGAAGAAAGCGCGATCCTGCCTTCTCACCCCAGAAACCGCCAGCTAGTGCTCTCCGTGGCCGATACGAGAGCATCCCATGCCGGAGGCAACCCGTCTTTACGTCCACAGAGTGACCTAACGGCCGCCCCCGCATCGACCTGAGTGGCCACCCTGCATCAGAACGGAGCCTTCACACCCCATGCAACGACTTCCGATGTCACTCTTGCTGGACCCACGCAAAAGCCCCCAGGTATCAATCACTCTTCCTGCCGTAAAACTGTTTACTAATTGTTCACCGTCTTGGGCCTTCCGCTATAATATACTTAACTAATTTCTGTAATGCATAACTTAATGACCTTAATAAACAATGATGATTTTCCAAAATGGATGTCTTTAATAGACTAAGAACTTAACCACAATACGACGTTATGGCAGTCATGTTATTAAACTATTATTCTCATATAATCCCAATAATATACTATTCATAATAATTCAATGTATCTAAAAAAGCACTTACTAATCATATGTAATTTTATTGTCTACAAATCAATACTCTTAAACTCACAACGGCCGCCACTCAAATTATTTCTCTTCAAAACCCTCAGTGTGTAAGGACACAAAAAATACCGATTAAATTGAGTTCGTGAAGCCTCTTGTACGCCTTATCCAAAGGCCCTTACGCTAATAACACTCCTGAGTGTTATTAAAGAACTCTGCTCAAGAGAGAAAAAGTAAGTTGGATGCCGTATAAAAAACACTCTGGTCATTTTTCTTATCGTTGAAGTGAGAATTCAGTGTTTTTGTCAGAGAAAGAAATCGCTGTTTTGTTGGAAAAGAGTCGATGGTTATTGCACTTGGTATTGATAAAAACTTTGTTTAAATTGTATCTATACAAAAAATTGATTTCTAAAAATAATAGTAGGTTGTTTTAATTTTTTGATTTGCAAACATAAAATGAATAATCTATTGAAATGAACCAAAAAAGTTATACATTTTGCAATTTCCGTTATTCTAAGATTTTTGAAATTCAAAACACAAATTTTATTTGCTTTAAAAATGTATGATATTAATTCTAGACATCTTTAATAAAAACCCCTTAACCCTTTAAGACCGGCGATCAGATGGCGCTGATTTAAGTTTATAAGACTTAATTTTAGTTTTTTATAAAAAAAAATACCTTAAACAGCATCAATGCCAGCAATTCCTTAAAAACAGTCATTTTTTATACGAATAACGAATGGTACAAGTCAGCTGCTTCGGTATCGATATTTTTGAAAAGCTTGAACATTCTCTTTTATACCCGCATGATCGTGATAGCTCGGTCTTATAGGGTTAAACTAAATGCACTCACGTTATTTAATTTGACTGTTCCTTTATTACTGATCATATAAAAAGTGTTAACCAATTTAACGAACAATTATATATACAATATTTAATAACCGATTCTTCTTTCATGATATAAACAAAATCTTTTCTGAAATTTAGTTTTAAATTCATATAAAATAGTTTTAAAGTAAAATATTTAGTTATAAACTTTTTTAAAAGAGTAAAAATGGCAAAAAAGTTGATGTCCGGTATACCGGACGCCAGGTCTGAAGGGGTTAATAGTAATAGCTTTAATTATATTTACATTTGGAATGAACTATTTTAATGTATTAACCTTACTATAAAAAGTTTCGACTCTAGTTTTTTAAACAATTATTACATTAAACGTCACATTAGGCCCAAACTAATATATAATTATTATTATATACTACAAATGTTAGTAACCTCTTTTGCCAAACCAGAGTAAAGAAGTGATAGTTAAGTGACCATGTCAATGAAATGATTTCAAATAGTTTTCAAGGATTTTAAAAAGCAAGGTTCAAAAAAGTTGGTTTTGTTAAAAAATATACTTTTAGTTGATAGTTGATAAAATGATTAGGTTAATAATTTTCTAAATTTTCGTTTTTCTTGGTACCACCGTTATTGTTTTAAAATATGTATATTCTTAGATAATATTTTACTATTTTATATAAATTTGTAACACGTGTGTCTTTAATATTTTAGAAGTTATCGTAAAGAATACTATGTAAGCTACTATTTAAAAAATCATGAAAACTATTTGTTCATGTTGATATTTAAATTTTTGATTGTACTTTAAAAATATTTTTACTTATAGTTTCAAAATTAACTGCTTAAAAATGTTGAAAAGTCTACTGTCTATGTTTCGTAACTATCTACTTTTTTTCCAAATTTGGAATCATTTACAACTAGAAATAGTGTCCATTGTTAATTGGGATTTTGTGCACAAATGCATACTTCAATTTTATAGTTTCATGCAATATAAGGTAAAATAAATTTATAACGACTGCATCAACAAAGCAGACATTTGAGTTGCTCAGTGTTTGTACAAAGCTCTGACTCAAAAATTCTCGAAATAAGAAACTTTAATTTTCATCACTTACCCAGGATACAAATACAAATTAATATGCTTATTAACATATGTATGTTCGATATGTGTAGTTATGTTTTAGCAGAAATTTCTATATAGGAAACAAATCATTATTACAGTAGAATAAAGACCCCATACACCATTTTCAGGCAGAAATTCAGCCAAAAAAAACAAAACTTGTCCCTTTCAAATCAAAATAATGGCGAATAACGTAAAATACTTTAACAACTAGGTCGTAAACAGGGAGCCTCTGTCAGAACACATTATCCGATGAAGCAATCGAAGCGTAAAAACGCACACTCTCTGAAACGGAATCTTTATTTCAGAAAAGCAGATCTTAGCGTGTCTAGTTTCTTTCGATGAAGATACCGATTCTCTTTAATGACGTCAATCGATACAAGATAAAAGAAATACATTCAATTGATTAGTGGGAAGTCTAGAGCAGAATGCATAACATTTAAAAGTTTTGTTCTTTTTTTTAAGAAATAATGATACGTGGCACTAGTTTATTAATGAATATTTTATTAGTTCAAGAATAAAGGTTACAAATCATGAAAAATAATTCAAACTTTTCTACTAACTGAATGAATATTTAAAATCTATTAAGATCTATTTTTAAATGCAATATATATTAAATATTTGTTTTAGCATATTATTCATCAATTAATGATATATTATTTACCATACATATGATAAGGATTTGCATTATCCTTTATTAAACTCCTGCACAACTCTGCCGTGAGCAGGTAAACTGCAGTAAGTAGCCTAAAGACTTGGATCATTGTTGCAAGCACTCAGTTACCCTAACCTATAAGAAAACATACGTAAACAGACTAATTATTTTAAGGCATAAATGGTTAAATAATTGTTGCGGTTACTGAAGTTTACCTGCGGCAGAACTCTTATAATTATAAATTATTATATTATATTATACATGAAGTATATTATGAATTATACATACATATGCATTTATAAGTAAATATTCTTCTTCCACATTAATCAGCAAAATCTTTAAAAAAAACGTATCATAGTAATTAGATGTCAACAAAATAAGAAACTATTGTTATGAATTTGTTTATTTTATAACCTTGTTACAATCATTAAGTTGCATAATTTGATTTGCATTTTTATCCTGATATACACTTTCACATGATATGTATGATTTTAATAATTAAAAATCATTTAGTTAGTTTTTTTTAATTGAATCTCAAAACTTATGCTACTTATTGTTCTTGATTAAAAGAAACAAACAGGGGAATTTCACCCAAGACGATCGGGCATAAGGCCAATATTTTACAGTTACACGTGATTTTAGGTGTCGGGCAATCTTTTAGTATGACTATTACATTTTGAAAGGTACGAATGCATTATTTTTATAGCGAATCTAATTTTTTTGTAAGCTATGTATGAAATATAAATGAGAGCTTTCCTGGACCAATTTCTTTGATTCACTGGGTAATAAATAAAAAAAGAATATTACATATATAGGGCATAAATCCGGGAAGAAATCGCAAAGGAACCGTTCCTCTCGGGACTACAGTATTCTTAATCAAACGAATGGTGACGAATGCAAGTGCCCCAACGACCGCAATAAATAGGGCACGGAATCCTTTGCAGAAGCCAAAGTAAGTATCCGAATAAACCCGTTGGGGCGTAAAAAGTGAATCGGGATCCTTATCACTAGCCATGCGAGTGTCCGGCAAAGATTTCTAGCAGGAAAAGACTGTAGTTTGGCAAACCTAAAAGAATGCGACATCGTTCCTAAGTCATGTGGGTTTGGCGCAATGACTAAGTGTTTTTTTAATCAAACAGTAAAAGTAATTGGTGTTATAGTTTGTTAATGTACGAAATTTTTTAAGTGATTATAATATTAAAAAATTAATGCACATTTGATGTTGCTCACATGCTGTACTGGTATAACTACTGGTAGACTTATAGGGAACTTTGATATGCTAATTAACTAAATTTCAATTTCTAGACTATTCCAACAAGATGCCTTCTCACGTGGGACAGTTCTTGAGTAGAAAGTAATCAAACGAATAGAATTTTTAGTTGGTCTTCTTGATGAATCTAAAAATTAAACCCAAGAACTTGCACCCAAACCTCATTAATCCATTCTATAATATTGCGTTCCATTTAGTGTCTCATTTACAAAAAAAAATCTTACTAGTCGAATTACTCTTAAGACGAAATAGTTCTGAAGGTCGGTTTCGAATAAACGAGGTTTGGTTGTATTTCTAATCAGAACTTACAAAATTAATTTTTAGTGAACGGTTAATATAAAAAAAAATTATGCCTGAAAGAGGATAAGTCTTAAAAATTAGCAACCTTCCGAGCCGCAGTGCGATCCCTCTTTCTAACTTGTCCATATACAATTAGATAATGTATCTATTCCATTCATATCTATGGTGTCCAGTCCCTCCGCAGACAGCACCGAAGAACTCTCTCTCTAATGACGGAAATCGATGGAATCTGGTGGAAAAGCCCCCAATTGATTAGCAGAGGGAACGAGTGGTCAAGTACAGGCTGTGTCATTAGCGAGCAAAAAAATAAATCGAGATAATAAGGAGTTCTGTGAAAAGACGAGTTGTTGCATTCTATGTTAGTAATGCGACCCCTGATCAAATTAGCGGCGCGGAGATAAAATTGGAAGGGTATTTTTTATTCTGCTGGAAATTCGATAGAGGACCATTGTTAGCAGGGACGTTAATCTGCCATTAGGAACTGTATTTTGGGAAAAGACCACCTAACAGAGCATTATTTGAGGGACACAAGCATCACCGACCTCTTCGTTAATCACTGAGCTCTCGAATCGATCGTTTTAATGATTCCCCTGATTCGGTTTTAAGGCCCATTCGTATGAGGGTGATGGAATCTTAAAAATGGCTGAAACCGTTTACTGTTTTAACGAGACGAAATAGATTAGGTGTCATTTGAACATCGAAACGATTTTTATGACAATGCTTAATTAAGCAAACGCAAAATCGATCACCATTCTTAACTACATCTATGAAATATACATAAAATGCAAAACAACCGTATACTGATATATGCTTATTTGAAAATAACTTTATCCTCAAGGTACATGATTCGTATCATGAATATATATATTTTTTAATATGAAAATAATAAATAGATCATTAAAACCATAGATTTGGTCTTACATGGTTATAGAAGATTGTACATAAAAATTATTATTTATTGACCTTATTAACAAAGTGATTGCCTTACAACTGCAAAAATTATTAAAAGGATCAGACAAATTTGTATACAAATTTGTATATATTTGTATAATTGAATTCAAATGATTATGAAGGCAAAAAAGATTTTCAAAGCAAATTAAATTTTTCTCGAATATATTACAAAGAGATCACTAAAATCCAAAGCACTAAAATATTTGCTTTACAATAACTTGCTCATTAAAATCAAAATATAAAAACGGAAAATATCATGCCTTTCTACATTTTTATGCGAGTTATTATGCAGTCACATCACACACATTCTACTTAATATTTAATATGCAAGATTTTAAAATAATTTTCACTGTGAATGTTACTCTTTTCTCATAAAGTGTGCCATGCACGTCTTTCCTGATTTCCTTATGCTAATTTTTTAGTTCTTTTTTAATTAAAATAAACCCATCTTCATAAAGAAAAAGCAAAATATGTAACATTGGATTTGAAAGTTTTTTAAACCTCTCACTAAATTGGAGTCATGAATTTTTAACGTCTCTCAGGTGCTTTTTATTACTTAAACCAAGCCTATTTGTAGGTCTCTGAGGTCTTTTTTTAAGAAAAAAGATATGCTATTAAACTAAACTACTTACTTAGAATTTTTTAAATTTATGCTGAAATAAAAACTAAATCCAGCTATTCAACCAACCAACCAAAAACTAAATTGAATTAAATGTAATATTTTGGAATTTTCTTTAAAAAAATTCGAAGAACATTTAACATTGAATAGAAGAAATTTATTGACAAATTTTGTTTTCTATACATTTTCTTAACTTTCAGACACTCTCAAAGTAAATAGTATCATCAATCACCTGCATTATAATAATTTGGTTTACAGCATCAATACTTATAAAAATTCTTAAAAAGTAGATTTTTTACATAAACTTCACTTTAAAGTTCACCAATCGTTATATCAAACGTGCGCAGCAGTATTGTTTTATCTAACTAAAATGAGTTTAGTTCCTTTTTGTTCCTTTACATTCATTATGCCCAATGGTTTATTTAATAACGGGTATTTGATTTTAATATTGATAAAGGATAAGTGGCATAAGTCTTAGCTAATTCAATTCGTTGCGTGTTACGATAACAATATTTTTCCAATTGGCATATATTTCTAAAAAAGAATGGAATCAATAAAGAAGAATAGGATTGAGTGTGATGTTGATAAATAGGGAAGGAGTTGAAGATGGAATGGGTAAAAAAGGATGGAAGGAGTTTAAAATTGGTAAGGAGGGACATAATTGATTGTGGAATAAATTGCTGAAATGTATAAACTTGCTTTCACTGCATAATTTTAAATTTTATTTTTAACTGAAATTAATTTTATTATTTTTTTTAAATATTTTTTTGTAGCAGATGATTATAAATGAATCCTTAATTAGTTTAAGTTTTTATAATTAGTAATATTATAGAGTGTATAGTTAAAAGAAATGATGTGTGTTGCTTGAAAATTTTACAGTCAGGTGACGGGTTAATACGTTTGTATACCTCAGAGGGTTTAGTGAAAAATCAGACATTTCTAAAGCTGATTGATGGTTAAACTATAAGATTAACATAATTATAATTCATGCTGAATCAGCATCGAATGCCATTCAAAGTTGAAATAACTTTCATTAAAACATGTCATTATAGTTTTACAAAAGTCGTATGCTATATTTGTTTGGTTGTTTCTTAGCTCAATTCAAATGTCAACTTCGCTGCGTGAAAGAAAAAAGAAAAAGAAAAAATACTTTTACAGATCATTTGAATGATCGTTAAAGAAGTGAAGTATTTTTTTGCTTCGATTAAACTAAGCATAGCTATCAAAATATTCATCATTTATACAAAACTAGAAACATCATTGTAATATAGTAGTCTTTAAGCAGAGTTTTCATGACAAAATCTTAAAGCAAAATTAAGCGTTGACATACAAATCTCTTACACTTTTCCCAACTAACATTAACTAAATTAAAGTTCATATATTTTGTGAGTTTTAAATGACTTACATTAAATAGAAAAGAGTTTCACTTCTACTAAATGGCTTCGACGTTTCAGATCAAAGTTTTACTTTCTTTTTTCAACCTCAGTTGGGGAAAAAGTTTTTAGAGATCACTTTCACGCCTTTTGGTCCTCGCGGTTAAGCTTCATTTATCTTTTGTTTTTGCTACTTTTGACTTCTTTTCTTCGCTTTCTATACGTGAGAAAGCCACACTTCGCGGACTTGAAATAAATGTGTTTGTCCAGATTGATATAGTGGAACTATTAAGAGTCCGCTGTTTGAAAAGCTTAATGAATTAGCTCCTTTGAGTGAATCACAAGCACTTCAGCTATTTGCGGAATCCTGTAATTGGGAATGCTTGATACGTTTTATTCCACAGAAAAAAATAAAGTCACAGTAAATTTATTTTAAAAATACAATGTAGAGAAGTAAATAATGTATTCAATGCTTCGATACACAACACGGTTCAACTAAATATTTAAATACGTTAATATAAAATGATGTGGTGCGTAATTCACAAATTAAAGAGTTAAAAAATGCGTTTTACTGAAAATTTACAAATAATTGCATTGAAAGTATTTTTCCAATTATTTCTAAAAATTAAGTGTACATTTTATAGAGTGTGTTTCTTACTATCATAACAAAATATAATAGTTTAATATTAAGTAATATGGAATTCCCTGGTTCAGATTCCTGAAATAAGTTTTCATTTTATCACCTAAACAAAAAAAAGTTATTCTAACTTTATTCAATTCACTTTAAAAATACAACTTAGATAAATTTCGAGTATACTTAACTTCACAACGAAAGCTTCAATATATATTTTGATAAGAATAACCCTTTAAAACCGAGCTATCACGATCGTGCGGGTATAAAAGAGAATGTTCAAGCTTTTCAAAAATACGATACCGAAGCAGCACACTTGAACCATTCGTTATTTGTATAAAAAATGACTTTGTTTTTAAGGAGTTGCTGGCATTGATGCTGTTTAATGCATTTTTTTCGATAAAACTCTAAAATTTAGTCTCATAAACTTAAATCAGCGCCATCTGATCACCGGTCTTAAAGGGATATTATGATTGAATAAATTTTTCAGTTAAAGTTATTTTAGTTAATAATTTAAAAATACTAAAATTAAACACCTATTTTCTTAATACAATTTAAATATGGAAATCTTTTAAATACCGAAATTCTTAGTGTATCTTAACAATTTTTATAAATTTTAATATGATTAATATTTAATGTTATTTTAAAAAGATTTATTATTATTTTTCTGTCTATTATATGTTTAATTTAATTATTCGTAGGCACCAATTTTAGTTATACCTTTTCATTTCATTTTACTCAAACTTAAATAAGAATAAGTTTAAAGAGTGTTAGCTAAATATTACAATGAACAGTCTTCAGTTTCTTATTAAAGAATGCCTCGCTGCATATAAATTTTAAACCTCATTCTGAATAATTCTTTAAATACCAATGCCACTCGTAATACAACGGGATTTTTTTTAAGTAGCACTGCGTCTAGTATCAGTATTCAGTATTAAACATCAAAACATTCAGTTTTAAATCTACCACTGGACACATTAGGTAAATATCCCTTACATGTATTTTTAACCCAAATAGTAAGCTAAAAAGCTTTAGTTTATTGTATTTTCGTAGGCATCAATTCTAGTTATACATTTCAAACTGTTTTTGCTCAAAATTAATTAAACATTAGTAAAAGTGTTGTCTAAACATCACAATGAACTACCTACATATACATTTTAAACCTGATTCCGAATGATTGTTTAAATTCCAAAGTCGTTCGTAATATAACGGAATTTTTGTAATTAACACTGCGTCTATCACTGCAAAAACAAATATGCTTGAATGCACTTTGAAAAGAAGAAAAAAAATCGTAGTTATTTTGGCAACACTTTAACTAACATTAAAATGGTAAACTTACATTTTCTAATATTTTGTAAAGCCGATATATTTCTACTCTACATCAAAGAAATGGAAGTAATTGTTTTAATTTAAAAATGTGGGTTTTATATCTGATAAGTTGTATTATTATTCATTAAACTGAGTCGATTAAGTAATAAAGGGTTTGTGCTTGAAGTGCAC
Source organism: Oedothorax gibbosus (assembly GCA_019343175.1). Taxonomy (NCBI): domain Eukaryota; kingdom Metazoa; phylum Arthropoda; class Arachnida; order Araneae; family Linyphiidae; genus Oedothorax; species Oedothorax gibbosus. The sequence continues at coordinate 1,202,497 of JAFNEN010000073.1, read as the reverse complement.
TATATTTCAAATAGGAAACGTTTTATAGTCTGTAAAACGTTGATTGCTATGATGTTAGAGATGTCTTAGGTAATTCCTTAAAAAAATTATTAGCATATAAATACTTGCATTTATTATAATTAATAGCTGTACGAAATTCGATCTATACAAAAAGTTAGCACATTTTACATTAGCTCAAATAATAATTCTATAGTGACAGAAAAGCACTATTAACATAAGTGAGAAAAACTATTTTTTTTTTAAATTTTCTTACATATTTAGTAAAGAGTTTTTTTTCTATCAAGTTATCATCTCTTAATTGATATTTTCTTTTAGTTGACCATCCAATTATATTAATGGAAACTACAAAAGCTTCACATTACTAAAAATGAACACAGTTATTAAAATACTTTAATATACTCAAATACGATTGCAGTTCTTTATGTATTAAGAAGGTCCGTTACCGAAGTAAATTGATAAAATTTGAAGAAAAAAAATATTAATGTTGAAATTTTGAAACTATTTTGTTTTTTAAAGTTTTTTAAATTGAAAATTTCTATTTGCAAAACCAGACCCTAAATTAAAATTCTGCGAAAAAAAATATTTGTGCGATCTGTATGCTGTGTAAGTTTAAACACTCGGCTGTTAATAGTTTTAGAGATATCAATTTGAAATCGAAAAATTTCTAAGAAAATCAACTGTTCCAAAAACGGGTTTGAAGATCTGTATGAGAACGTACTAGATGATGTTTATAACAAACAAGTATTTTAGAGTAGTTTCATTATATAACCTTAGCGAAAATATTAAACATCAGTACTTGAAGATGAGTCTCTGTCATTTTATAAAAGTCAAAACTAGAAATCGTCAATTTTTCAAGATTTTTTGGTACCGGCAATCTTAAATTGAAAAATATTGTTCAATCTTTGAGAAACACCGAATAAAACTTTTTTTCTACAAAAATGCAACTTGATAGTATGTTAAACCTACACACCAAGATTGTGCATCGTCATCAACACTTTAATTTAATAATGGAGTTTAGATTGCCAGGAAAAATGCTGGAATCCGAGAAAAAATATCAGGAAGTGAAATTAAAGGAAAGGTGAGAAACGTAAACAAACATGGCTTTATTTATATATTTGATTTTAGAATGAAATGCCTGAGGGTAATTAAATAAAGAAAGAACACCATTCTATTAAAGTTAAAGAATTTTTCTTTTTAAAAAGTATAGATGAATATTTTATGTTGAAAGCGAAAGCGTAGGGAATTTAATTTGCAAAATGGTAAGTGTTTTGATTAAATCTGATGCAGTTTTTTATATATCTAATTTTTATTACGACCACTAAATAATTAGAAAATGTAACTTTCGTTTTTCGTACAATTGTGACAATGCAAAGTTTTATTTTGCATTGAATTACCGATTGTAAAAGACGAATTAATCAGGAAAAGTGAATGAGATTTTCATTTCCAAGTTCATTAAAATAAAATATTTTTAGAATCAGAACAATTTTCACTCTCCCAAAAATCTTCTAAAAAAACTAATATTTAAATTTGTACGAAATATCATTTACATAATCCAGTTTTTTAATTGTGATCCAAAAAATGTGAAAAGTGTCTGAATTATACTGATGTTAATTTAAACAATAAAGGACATTTTAAAAACTTTATAATAATGGCGATGTAGCGAAATTGTATAACCATTTAAAAATATACAAACTAATAAAACCCTATTTTCAATTGTCTCTTCTTTTACTTACAAACCCGTTGTTTGAAACCGTAAATATATATTTATTTCAAAACCGCTAGAGAAATCTCAAAAAGTATTTTTTTTTACAAAAGAGAGTTCATAGAGAAATGATACGAAATGCCAATGTTGAGAAATTTTTCCCTAAGGAGGCACGTTGCATTCTTGATTTCTCTTGCCGCAGCTGGCAACAATTTATGAGGTTTTCACGCTCTGTTTGTTAAAGAATGTATTTTAAACTTATATTTCTATTTAAATGAATGCTAAATTCACATGTCTAACATCGAAACAAATACCAATGACTAAAAAAAGTTCTAATTAAAAGTAATGCTATTCATAGAAGTATTTCGCATTTCAACTCCAATATTTGAAAATAATCATGACGTATTTCCATTTAATTACTTAAAAACCATCGCTTACAAGTGTTATTCGATTTCATAACGTAGGATTATTTCGTTGAAATGATTTTTCCATATTTTTTTTAGTTGCGAAATATTTATACAATGTGTCAAAATTTATAAATCACTGCTGTTTAGCTGCTTAACAGTTTTTATTATTTACCCAAGCTTATTCACCAATGTTTCAATTATCTCAAACAAAACACATCACACCAAATATATTTGAAAGAAGAAAAAGATAGTGTGCTGCATAAATCAATTCAACTCATATGAATGAAAAAAATCCCAACTATTTTCATTCAATCACACAAAATACCCAAATCACTCACTTCTATAATTCGATTTCACCAAAAAATGACTACTCGTGAAAATATTTAATTTATTTTACCAGATTTGACAAATGATAACACAATGTATCCACATTTAATCATTTTAACGTAGGTTTAGTGTGACAAAGAATCTGAAAGGAATCGACGTTTTAACAGTTAGTTATATAGAAAATGGCGTTCCTTCAGAAAAACGTTAGCTTAAGTAGATTAGGATTAAGTTTGGCGGAATTCCGATTTCTGGAATTTTTCCAGAAGCGCCATTTCATTTCTGAAATTCGATTCAGTTTCTTATTTTACAAGAACAGATTTCAATCTCATTTAAAAGAAACGGAGCTAGACTTTGGTGATTACTTTCGGAATCAACAATGGTACATTTTTATGTAAATTGCAAGTTAAAAGTCTTGGATAAATATCTTTGCTTAAAACTTTTTGAGACATAAGGAAATGGACAAAAGTATTTTTTTCCATAGCATTATATTTTGATTATTATTTTAATGAACTTTATATGTTAGAAATGTAAATTTAAAACTGTTTTCAATAAAAATAAAAAACATAAAAGAGTTGTGAACATGAAATGAAGGTTGGTTATAAAAAATAACTATTCAAGGTATTACCATACAGAAACCCCTTAATCCTTTTTTTGGCAAAGCTCAACTAGCGTGATTTATTGACAAAAAAAATAATCGAATTTGAATAGAAAATGAAAATATCTATAAAGATGTGACAAAAAAGGTATTTTACAAAACAAATATATTAGCTTCAACTTAACATTTAAGTACAAACTGTTTTACATATACTGAATAACGTACTTAAATATACGCTAGTTGAGATTAAAGATTTGAGAATCTAATGTGATTATTTTTACACTTTTCTATTGTTTCAGTACAACTAAATTGTTTTTGTTAAACATAAATTTGTAAATGCGACTATTAATTGTTTTTTAGATTCATTATACTCGAATTCGTCAGGTGGTGGATGCAACTTTTTCCACTTAAAGCAGAGCATTATAGAGCTGGTATTTATTCTTGTATACTTATCAAAAGGATAATATTCGACAGGCAACCACTTTGGTAAAAATAGAAGAATGTTTTTTTTGGAAAATATCCAGACTTAATGGCCCCGCAGTCCTAGTAATTCAGAGATATTCAAAATTTGATTTTAGTTTTATTATATATTGTTTTTTATATATATTGGGCGCTTTGTGCTATACTATTTTTAATCATTTTACTATATGTATTGAATTAATGAAAATAAAATATTTTTTGTAATATTGTATATAAGTACCAGTAAGCTTGAAAGAAACGATAAAATAAAATACCTAAATAAACGAAATATTCGTATAGTGTAGTTCAGATAGAAAAAGTACATGAAGAAGCACGAACCGAGCCCGGTTTCGATCTCGGCACCACTTGCATGCGAGCCCAATACTGCACCGTCTGCGACAAAGTAATTAAGAGGGCTATTATTTGGTATTTGTGCTTCCCGCCACAGTAATCTTCTCTTACAACGGACGCATTATAATTACGACCAAAAAAAATCTGAAACTTATAATTCCAAATAGGTTCTTGCTTATGCAACTTTTATAATTGCATAAATTTATAGTTATCAATGTTTTTGTTGCATTTAGCTTGCATAAAACTTAAGTAAGTATATATATATATATATAATATATATATATATATATATATATATATATATATATATATATATATATATATATATATATATATATATATATATATATATATATATATATATATATATATATATATATATATAAAGTATATATTAGTTACAATTTTATGAAAATTTCATAAACTATACTTAAAAATAAACACAACAAACAAGTTTCCTCAAAACAATATATCTTTTAGAACACCCTTCAAAATCGCAATAAAGCAGTTCAAGTAAAAAAGTAATGTTTAATAGATTCTTCTACTGATGACAGGATGCTATGTTGATTAGACAATGGTCTAAGTGACATTACACTTAATTGAACTAAATCAAGTTAAAAACTAAAAAGCCAATCGAGGAGTTAAATAATAAAAAATATACTGTCTAGTTGCGAATTGTTAACCATTGATTGATTATAATGGTCTAAGTGTCAAAAGAACTATGAATCTTTTTTGCGGTTATTTTATGCAACTAAGACTATTTATACTAGTAAAACATTTACTAATGAAGAGAAAGTTCAATTATTTTGTTTAATTTTTGTAATCGTTTATTTATTTATTAATCGTTTAAAAATTAATTTTAATAATTTTTAAACAATGTTTGATTATAATAAAATTTCTTGTGGCGAAACGAAAACATTCGTAGCTAGATTAATTTCAAACGAAAACAATTTTCCATGATGACTAATATCTTAACAGTCAGGTTGTTAATGTTACTTCTAACTCAGTCAATATTTATAGATTTTCAACTCATATTACTTTTGGCTAGATATACATTTACTTTCCACGAAGAGTTTAAAAATTTTATTTTAATAATTTTAGAAACAATATTTGATTATCATAAAACTTCTCTGTCGAAACGAAAACGAACGTCTTAGCGAAATTAATCCAAAACGAAAACAATTTCTCATAATGACTATTATCTTAACGATCGGGTGTTTAATGGTTACTTACAACTTAGTCATACCAGCCAATATAAAATCGCTAATGGAAAAGCGGTTGTTTCCGCCCCCCAATGTTTCCAAAGTGTAGAGTGCTCCATCTATTTCAATTATCGTAAAAGCTTATTAAAAACTACAGAGTGATCGTTTAATTACTTGCATATAAATTACCCATTTTCATAATCATTTTTACGGTTTTTCATCATTTTGTTTCTGGCCCCTAATATAATTAATCTCTTGGTGAAGAAATACCGAAATTGCTGATACATTTTGAATTTGCTTTAGATTGGTTGGATAATGGAGGGAAAGATTTCTGTGATATAGATTATATATGCATGGCTATTTTTTAAAGGAGAAATTGAATGTGCATGCATTTATACTTGATTAGAAGTAAATTAAATTGTTAAAGCCGTACTTCTTTATTGAGTGCCTAATCGATTGAGTTTTTGAAATTATCACTTTAATGGAATTGAACTACATGCGTCAGGGTGGAAAATTCATAATTATAAAGGGGTAATTCCAAAGCATATGTATGCTTTTTTATTGAGCAAGATGACTTAAAATACATGATTCATATGTTTTTGAGTTTTAAAATTCTTATTATTTCATTATGTTCTGTACACTCTTGCATTGTCGCAATTACAATATCTGTTTTAAGAAGTTGGAACCATAGGTGAAATAGGCAAAATTATGCGCACATTATACACAAAATTTTAATCTACATACGCATATTAAAAAGTTAAAAGAATATATTTTGTATTCAGTCATTTATATAAAAGCTTTACTAAAAAACCAGTAAATGAATATATCCTATTTTTGAATTTTCACAAAGTAATACTATTTCAACCTTAAACATTTTCTTACTTCCAAATTATCTGTAAAATAATTCCAAATTGGATAAAATTGGTTATTAAAAACTATATTTTTTAATAGGTTACACTTAAGCTAGCGTGGGATTCATTGAAAAAAGCATTGAAATATATTTCCTCGTTACTTAATTTCTGAAATTGAAGTAATTATTTTTCACCATTTTTTTTATTAAATCTGAAATTTAAGTGTAGTATCTAATTAAAAATTAAAAATTTAGTAATACTTTACTTTTGTTATTCAGTTTTAAAAATTATTCATAGAATAAAAATTCGTCTGATATTCTATGGGCGATAAAGAGTGGCAAAAAAATATTGTGTATTGAAAACTTAAAACGCGCGCGTGCGCGCGCGAATTTAATGTCATGGAAATTACGATTAAAACTGAAAAGAAATAATAATGTTTTTTACTAACCAAATAGCGTACTCAACTACATCGCACATGTTCTAACTGATAAACAATAAAATATTAACCCTTACGACCCGTTCATATGGCGCTGATTTAAGTTTACTAGGCTAAATGTTAGAGTTTTACCGAACAAGTTGCCTTAAACAATATAAATGCTGACAACTCCATAAGAACTATGTAATTTTTTGTACAAAAATGATTTGATTTGCTATATTATATTTTAATAAAAATTTAAATCCTTATTAAGTTTAGAATTAAGTATAGGTTGTCCTTCCAATTGTGAAATTGACAAAAAAGTATAAGGCGCTTCAACATTTGTCACATTTTTGGAACTTTTTTTAAACATAAAATTATGGATTTTTGCATTCGATAAAACCTTCTAAAAACATTCAAAAGTCTTATAGTAAAAAATCGTAACATTATCATCAAAAGATGTTTTCTTCACCTGTTACACTATCAACAAACACTGAATACGTCTTTCAACAATAATTAACAATTAAAATCTTAAATATTCCACGACTTCCTTTACCTACATTCCTGCTCCAGCACCCAATCCTCAGATGATATTCCGTAGACACGCGTAATAAAGGAAGTCAGCATAATACCAACAAAGGAGGCAGCGAAACTATACCAGCTATCCGTCTAATGTCTTGTCTTCTCTGTCGGCTAATGGTGTTTAGGATACATCATTACCGAATAGCTCTATCCAGCTTGATCCTAAACTTTACGAGAGGGATATACATGGAACAAGCCACGCCACGTCGTTTGCCTAATAAATGGGCCTCTTCCGCAGTAGAGGAAATCAATGCTATTACGAAAAGTTTAGTGGGGTAATAGTACCATGGAAAAGTTAATTACAAATAATGTTAATTGAATGTGTAATGCTATGTAAGAGCTAAATGTGTAATACTGAAGTGATATTATTAATTAAGGTTTGATATTTAGATTGATTTGTAGGAAATTAACATTCTAGAGGTAAGATTGTTAAATTATGAGTTATAAGTTGTACTAAAGTTATCAAAGATATACTTGTAGAATATCTTAGGCTTAACAAAGAAATTAAACATCAATATATTTATTATGTTTAAACTCAAGTAACTTTGATTAAAAATAATATAGCATTACTTATTATATGATATTTCTAAATTTTAATGAATCTTACTGCATGTATAACGTACCATTTCTAGGCGACAAATATATGTATTAATATTTTATTATAGAAGTGACTTCCGCAAGTTAAAGTTATTGCTTTAAAAAATCCTTGGTAGATAATTAAAATCAAAAATAACTTGCAATATAAATACCAAATTAGCTGTACTGTGCGTATAAATCATCCTATCAAAAAGTTACTAATGTTGCTAAAAGAATTAAATATTAAAAACAAATTTATGAACTTTACAATGAAAATTCATTTTTCTTATATCATCAGCATTTTTAATAACGAGTCCCGACAAAGTTAAATTTAGGGACTTATTCAGAACTTTATTTTAATTTAAAGCATGAAGCAAAAGTAATTACTCTCCCTGGTATTCTATTTACATTTCGCCTGAGAATCTGCGTCCCTTCTCGGACCAACAAAACTAAAGAACAAAGTGAGCTCATTAACTCTTCTCTCTCCTTCATAAAACCTGTCTTCCGAGGAATCTCTGCTTCGGCTTGAAAAAGTTGCACGAACTTTTTATGGCGTAAATAGGCCTCGTTATTAAATGGCTAAATGTTAAGAAGGGTCAAGTTCATGTGGAGAATTTACTACTAAGCTTATTTCTTTCAGTGTTTTACAGGGTGACCACTAATTTATCGACATTTAAAAAATTAATGAAACATCAAGCAATGTTCGAAAACTGTTAAGGTTTGCGGGAATATGATTAGAATGTTTTCCGATTTTGCTATTTCTACAATAGAAAAATAATTAAAAAAAATTGCCGCTAAATGGAACCTTTTTTGACAAGGTGTATGTTTGGTTTGATTGAATATACATAGTTTTGAAAACGCAATTTTGAAAACGCTAAACCTTCTATCTTTATCCTACATACACTGCTCAAAAGAATTAGGGGAATGCATGGTTTAAACCATTTCACCCCCCAATGATTCCAATTGGAATCATCAGCTGGCGATTTTTTTCTCACTAACTTGAGCTCGCACTTATTTATCGTTAGAGGGAAGAATCATGTATTTTAAAGAATAAAATAATTTTTTTATTTAAATGAAAATGTAAAAAAACATGGCAAAATAAAATTCACTCCCAAAAAATTTTATGAAATAATTGAAAGTTTTGAAAAAATGACTGTTATAATTTATTCAAAAGTTATGATTCCAATCCCCCCCCCCCCCTTAAATTTTAGTTAAAAATTTAAGATTTTCCCCCTGTTTTTTACTTATTTTAGACCGGCCTCATGGCTACTTCTTTTTCCCACTCAGTTTTCGCCCCTTCTAGGGATATCTTCGATGCGTAGAAAGGACGCTCAGTGTCGCGATGCTACAGATAGTTATTTCGATCTCCGATCTCTCTGTTTTTTACCATTTCATTCTGGATGCAAAATGAATCTATGTCACAAATTTTAGAATAAAAAATAAAACGTTTTAACTGAAAGTGTTAACAAAAGTACGCAAAGTTCTCCCCTAATTGTTTTGAGCAGTGTACATTACTTATATTAATGTTTTTAGTAAGCAAAGCCTTCTATGATTTCAGAATACCCGTGTAGCTTTAGTGCAAAGTTAATTAAACTAAATAGAAAATATATATATGTTTTTAGCACCCTTGCATCTTAGATCGTGGCTCCGGTGCAACAATGGACGACTCGAACAAGGCGGATCTTGGTTTGTTTGAGGGATAGCTGCGATGTCCGACGCAGCTGTGACGTCAATATAAGGGTTTTAGTTTGTACGAAATATCTGCCGGATGGGTTGTTTGTGGGACATTATATAAAGTTTGACGTTGTTGTGACATCAACGTAGGCTTGGCCAATCCAGTTGTCCATTTTGGGCTCAATAAGTTATCCTCTCATATGCTTATGTATCCTCTTGGTCTGTTTTGTCAATATTTACTATTTTCCTTAGGTAAGGTAAGGTAAGGTAATCGTTTCCGGCTGTCTATTTCTAGCCTCCTTCAGGGGGTTTAACACCTTTTCCTTAGAGTTAGTATGCTTTACCTAATTTACATAAACTATTAGAAGTTACAACGTCATCTAGCGTTCATTTTTGAAATATTTCTAATGAGAAAATAAATTTGAAAGCAAGGAGCAAATTCCCGCAATTTGTAATATTTTTTAGAATAATGATTTTAGGACTTTCGAATTTAGAAAAATTGAGATTTAAAAAAAAATGTCTGTATAATTTATATCTAAGATTAAAATTGTAACTATTTTACAAGCTCATAAGCACAAGTTTTTAAAATAAAATTTTATTTATGGGACACCAGAAGTTTATTAAAAATATTAATATAAAATAAAAAAATGTACTGCGTTCAAGTGTATTTTCTAATGGTTGCCATTGCTCTTGTGACGTAATTTTCTTAACTTACGATACTTTATATTAGAAAATCTAAATTAATTTTAATTTCTTCAATCACGTATATATAGTTCATACACATTTTTAAATTGCTTTTAGTGAGTTTAAATAATAATTATGTTTTTATGACTGTTTTCTAGAAAATTTTACGATCATCAAGGGGTTAATTATTAAAAATTATATTAACAGACATAGCGTAAAACTACAAGCAGTATTAAAGTCGTCCCCTTGAAAAAATTACTCATTATAAAAAACTAACCTGTTCGCAGTTTTGTAAATCTTCAGCAATAAAATCCCTTGATATTATCGAATAAAACATTACCCTTCTCCCGCGATAACATAGCTTCTTATGAGGCCCATAACTTGAGAGCTGATTAGTTTCTTGCCTAAGAATGCACCTTCTCCAAGACTATTCAGGAGTTTTCAAAAATAAGAGAACCATTCACGATAATGATCCAGAGTTAAACGAGTTGAGAGATAAGGAAATAAAAATGAGATGAAGGCTGCAGCTTAATCGTAGGCGATAGAGGACATTAAAGTCAATAGAGGAGGAGTTACGTTTAGGTGAGATGTAGGAGTTACAGGTACAGCGAGATGTAATCTAGTGCTGTGATTATTTTTCAGTTCTCTCATCAGAGATCTTGATAGAAAATGATGAGTCGTTATGCCTTAACGCGCAGAAAAAAAACAAAAAAAGCGAGTTTCAAATGAAAAATAATATCGCACAATGTGGGGGAAAATGGAGTAACTGATAAACTGGTCTTTTGAAAATTAAAATGCTGGAATCTTCAAGAAATGCGATTCACTGCATTTTTTAAATTCTTTAAGTAGCCATTTGGCAACAATGAGCCGATTCGTCACTTTCAAAGTATGAACAGTTACGTATAAAAAACGAAAGCTGCAAGTGCAGTAACGAGAATAAAGTAATAATTTACAGGTTCGAAAAAAAGTCTTCTTACAGTGTAGCTTTACATTATTTTCCAGAGAAGTATTTATTTTTTGGAATAAAAGTGCTATTGTAAGTGGGAATTTTTTTAATGAATTGACCTAGTTAATTTTGTTTGCCAATATTTTTCACTATTAGAATGTATAAAACTTAAATATAATATAAAGTAATGTTGACTTGCATGTAGTGCACTCATAGATAAAAGAGTTAAGCTTAAAATAAGTCTTAGGCAACATTTAAATTTATTTTGAACTTCACCATACAAATGGTACAGTTCGTTTATAAATTTTCATGGGACTGGAGTAAAGCTACGTTAACAGATTTAGCACATGTTTCATTAAGATATTTATTCTATAAAAGCAGTGGTAGTAATTTCAATTTGATTTGTAAGGGGTGTTTTTTCTGTTTACTTTGGCTGCAGTTGTGTCTCAATAGAGCTACTAGGTCCATTATTGATTGGTCTCATAATTTGTAATTGTGGAAAAATAACGAAGTGTTCACTCTTAGTACTGAACTCAAACTAAGAGCGGCGTTGCACGCGGCTTCTGGAAATTAGATTCCATAAATTTAGTAAATACGTATGCCACAGTGTTATCATAGTATGTCTCCAATAGTATGCCCAACGCTAAGCTTCAGCAGAAAAGCCATAGTATTTAATCTCCGATATCATATAACGGGATATGATATCGGGGATGATATGATTCTCACCTGGGTTGACTACTGTTACAAAACGGAATACAATGGCTTATACAGGCCCTTAAAACAGATTTGATAGTTTTTAAGTTTTAAAAATAACATATGAAGAAGCTGTTGTAGATATTTTCACGCGTATGTGCTCAAGCCATTTGCATTTTTGTTTTCGCTATTAAAACTTCGACTTCATTTTAATAAGCGGAAGTATGTGCGATTTGTCTCTATAAAAAGCAATTATTGAAAAGCATTACAACTAGTTTATTAGTTTTATACCTATTATTTATTTTTAAAAATACACTAACCGATATTATCTATTTCACAATTAATTGAATCATCCTTAGGACTATATATAAAAAAAGCTAATCAAGTTAACATACGTATTTTCTAACATGCTCTTGTTTTTTAATTACATAAAACATCGATAACCTGAAGACCTTTTTAATAATGCAACGAAAGAGTACATCGTTACGATTACTTCAAAAATAAAAATCTAATTTATATATAAATCAGGAATGTAATAGTCCAGCAAGTAGGAACGAGTTGCGTGTATAAATTTTCTTTTTTAGGTACTGGAATCCCATTATATGCCAGCCAAATCTTACGAAGAACAATCCACTTTCTGATCAAGTTGGAGTAAGCTATCTATGCTAAAACCAAAGAAAAAATATGTAAAACTTGCTTAGGCAAACGTGTTTTCCAACCGAGAACTATGGAATCCGAAAGAAAATGAAATCGGCAAATTAGGAAAAATCTAATCATAGCCTAAAATCTCGCCTTCTGTTTTCTGAAAAGCAAAATCGTTGCGATTCTACTTTAGGTTGGCAAAGTGGCTAGCTATAATCGATTTAAAAAGGAAATGGAATAAGGTCGTAAAAGATAGAAAAATGCTTATATTCTAGGTTAGTATCCATTTGTATTTTATCTAATTTTATAAATAACACATAAAAGTGTGATTTGGATAAATATGTCCCTGATCAAATAATTATGGTTCAATTAAAATTTCATTTGAATGTTTTTTTGAAAAATTTCAATTATTGTGTTGACTACATTATTTAAAAAAATATTTTTCAACCACCATTTTAGTACTTTTCTTTAATTAGCTTGTATCCATGTAAAATATGTTAATTATAAATGTGAAATTGAAGTCGAGTATTAATAAACTACTTTGCATCAGCCTACGTATCATTTGATTTTTAAAAAATGTTTTTATTTTATAAAAGTCATTTAGATGATTTCCAAACTAAAATAGAGAAAATTAGACACATAAATCCCGAAATTCTTTTCGTAAAATACAGTGAAATCAAGCAACCAAGAAATAAAGGATTGATTCGATTCGTATTCGTTTTAATGCTGATAGACATGCTTCCAAGCAGAAACATTAAATTGTTCTTTTTACCAGCTTTACTTTTTCCATCCACAACTTATCTCTCCTTGTTCTCTTCATAGTTGGTGACTGATCACATTCTTAAATTTGTGTCTGATCACCAATATCCAAAACTCATTTCATCCACTTCGCTCATTTTGACTCTAAGGCATTGAAAGCCAACAACCATGAAGGAATGTATAAAAACCCTAGTGTTTCAGAACATAACTAAACTGAGTAAGAATCTGACTTGAAGAAATGTTGAACTGAAACACTCATTTTATTCTAAACGCGTATACAACGAAAAGTGGGGGGTGTTAGAATGGCATTAAGATGCAAATTCTCAAGAAGAAGAAAAAGAGTGGATCTGATACAAACGTTTCGAGGCGATACCTGACGAAATAAAACTTCGATCTAGAACTGAGATTCGGTGTAATGATGACTTCGTGACTGGCTTCCCACGCCAAAATATGTTAGTTAGGGCAACAAAGAACTAAGCCCACCTCTGAATTCTGTTCTGAAAAGATTGGTTTCGTTTCGTTGAACTAATGGCTAAGTTGCAACACCTTAAAACCATCGACACCTGAGCTGGTACCTAATATATCTTTACAGTGACATCGTACTCGGTGTCAAGGCATTAGAATCCAAATGCTTAACCAGCATGTATTTCAGAGTGTATTTAGCTTCTCCATCAGTATCCACAAGATTTTAAAACCACAATCTCCCGTTTTCTCAGTTGGCACCTCAGAAATATGACCTTCTCGGGTGGTTCAAGAATATTTGACACATGCTCCAAGTGCTCTTCTGAGCAGGCTTCACCATCTCACATCTTGGAGTGCGTGGGGCTCAGTCATCAAGATCTCCTGGAAAGTCCGCTGATGGTCCTGGACTTCCTTGAAGTTTTTGGACTCATGGACCTTGTCTATCTCCGCTGGACTTTGGGGATAGGAAAAGAAAGATTTTAAAGGCCGTCATTAATAGCCCTCGTGTAACTGTAATGTGATGTTAATTCAACTAAAACCACAGTCGTTACCCACCCGAGTGGGAACTTAAAGCCCCGTTGCTTAAATTTAAAGATCTAAATGAATCCGTTGATTTTTTTAATAAAAATATACTTATTTAAAGGTTAAAACGTGATTACATGAGAAAATCAAAAAAGTTTTAGTACAAAAAGAATCTAAGGTAAAATAACACTTGGGCTATTTTTGATCTGACAAAACTGTATTCTCATTGTGATAGGGAATTTACTGTAGTGAAAACAAAATGAAAAGTGAGGATTTATGAGTTAAGGGAAGTCAATGAATAATACGTTTTACTGTTTCTTAGAGGAAACTGAGGAAATGATACACCAAGTTTATCTAAACTTGTTCCTGAAAAATTTTGTTCGTTTGTTAGAAATAAACTTAACTTTTGAGGTTTAGATATTCAAATTTTTAACTTTGTAAAACAATAACAGCCTAGTATATGATGTAAATTATGGTTTTATTCAGATATTATATACTATTTCCTAATAAAAGCGGGGATATGCAGATACAAAGCTATTAGCCAATAACCAAAAGTTCAATTGCTATATGTAAATTTTTTATTCACAACATGCCGTTAAATAATTAGTCCAACGTTTGTTTAGCATTATTTTAAAATTGATTAATAACTTGCATTGCTGAAACGTTTTTGTTTTGTTTTTCAAACCTGATACATTAATGTTCTGGTTCTGACATCTGCACATGCAACCGTAGAGAGACAGTTTTTGAAATTCTAGGTTTTCGCTAGCTGAAATTCTGTTTTACAATTGATCTTTAACTTTGTATTACTTTATATAGTCTCACTTATTTACAGTCCGAAAAAACGAGCACTGCGATTGAAAATTCCAAATATTTTCAAGCTCAACCGATACTTAATGATAAATTAGTTCATAGTTAATAATCAGAGGCTCTGCACTGAGAATTGCTGAAAAAGTCAACCACCGGTTTCTCGATGATTTTGAAGTTTTTTTATCAACTCGGTAATTACATAACACAACCAATAAGTGAACACAAACCTATTGAGTATTTTATGCAGTTTATTTACATATGGCGACTGATATACTCAGCAGTCATAATTTCTTAAAACAGGTCAAAATACATTGATAGAAAGCGTCAGTGTTTCATCGGTAATACAGGACGCATAAATCTTGCCGTAAAAAAATTAGAACAATTCGGATAGTCCAAATTGTTCATTTACTTATGATCACCTGAGGAATGAGAGAAGTTGCCGAAATTTACAACAAGTTTTCTTCTAAAATTATATCTGGGAAAATGATAGTGGTAGATTTATATTTAAAATAAAATTACAATCTTCGGTTTCAATTACTTTTGTAACAAAAATGTTTTTTAATGAATTTGAAAAATTTTCGTAAAAAAATCATTCATATTTTGTTGTATATTATACTGAACATTTTAGAACCATTTTTTTACTTCGTTTATGTAGATATAGCGACTGACCTGCCTACTGTAGTAATAATTTCGTAAGCCAGGTCAAAGGATAATGAAAGAAAAACCCGACGTTGTATTAGTCCCCTTTAGGGTGTAATAACTTTACATTAAAAGAAATTAAAACCAATAGGACAATACGAACAGTCCATTTACCTATGAAAAGTACTTGATTAGAACCCAGTATGTAAGCAACTCGATTTTTTTTCTAAAATAAATCTGAGGAAATGATAGTGGTATATTTCGTAAATTTAGTTTCATTTTTTTATTTAAATTAAAAACAAAATATTCAGTTTCAAATATTTTTTATAAGTGTCGTCAAAGATTTCGCAAAAGATTATAAAAATAATCATTCATCTACTTTGCTCATTTTTAGATTTTATAGCAGGCAAGATGTTCCAGGATTAAAATCGGGTCTGTGTCTTTTTGGGGTGACCGCGCGTCAGCATTTGTTTTGATGTTGAAATATATTTTGCATTATTTAAATGAAATTGTGTAATAATAATTTTTTAAGTAACTTTTAAAACGATTAAACATCGTGTAAAAAATATCATTTACAAGCAAACCAATCCTAACCAAAAGTACTAATATAAACAATTCATGTTTTCAAAGATATAATTAAAGTTAATTTAATAAATTGTAATTTAATTATTAACAGCACTTAAGAAATGCCAAAATTAAATTATTTTAAATTATGAAAATATCTTAACAAAAATGCTCTCAGTCATTTTAAAATTAGAGCCCCGTATTTACTTGAACTATAAATATAAGATAATAATATAAGGTATGGGTATTTTAATAATAAATGTGTCAAAATCAATTATTTAATTTATACATATTTTAAAATGAATTATCTATACTGCAAAACTAGCCAAATTTCTTGGACTATCGTTGTAAGCACTCAATTACTCTAACCTATTAGAAAACATACGGAAAAAATACTAGTTTTTTCAGAGCAAAATAAGTCTAATTCATTGTTGAGAAACTACCCGCCCACGCAGTATACTTGTTAGTTCTACTAATAGGTATATGGCGAGCTTTTAAGTAAAGATAATGTTAAAGATTCTTCTGAGAAGAGACGTCGATTTAATTGCTTTGTTTACCCTAAACAACACAACTATGTTCTTCAAATGTGGTTTCAACGTTGAACACCAACATGCACAACGTTGTTTGAGCTTGAGCTTTCTACATTGATTCCAACTACACATAATTACTGCATTATACATATGCAAATAATGTTTTTTCTGGTTAAAAACAACATTAAAACATTGTTAAATCACATCATCGCATCAGAAGGAAAAAAACTTGACTATATTTTATACCGAACTATTCAGTTGGGATTTTGCATGGAAAAAATAATGTTGCAATTAGCTTTTTCCATCATCAACGAATCCACCTGAAAATCAAATTGATTCAACATGAGTGTATTGCTCAGGTCTTCTGTTTTATCAAACATTGAGTATTTTAGGCATTTTTTGTGTCGTTATGGTGACTGACCTGTCTAACACAGCAAGAATTTCGTAAGACTGGTGAAACGAAAGGTTTAATGTTATATCAGTACTATAGCTCTTTAAGACCGGCCGTCAGATGGCACTGATTTAATTTTATGAGACTAAATTCTAATAGTTTTATTGAACAAGTTGCCTACAGCATCAATGTCAGCAACTCCTTAAAACCCACGTCATTTTTTACACAAATAAACGACTGGTACAAGTCACTTGCTCCGGTATCGATATTTTTGATAAGCTTGAACATTCTCTTTTATACCCGCATGATCGTGATAGCTCGGTCTTAAAGGGATATGTGTAGCAACTTTGCATTAAAACTATTAGAACCAATCGGACAGCCCGAATAGTTCATTTACCTATATTATAATAAAACAAAAACAAATCTAGCATGTACAACTCAAATTTTCTTCCAAAATAAGATCTATGAAAATGATAGTGGTAGATTTCGTAAATTATCCATTTTTGATTACAAATAAAAACAAAATACAGCAAACCAAGCAAAGTCACCTGACTATCACCTGACTGACCTCAAACTAAACTAAACTAAACCCAAGCAACACAACTATGTTGTTTAAATGTGGCTTCAACGTTAAACACCAACATGTATAATGCTGGTTTAAATTCCAAATTTCAACATTGATAACCCACGTGAGAGTGTTGGCTTTTGTCAACGATGTTTAAACATATGCTTTTGGGTCAAGTGGTGGTTTTGAGGTTGAAATATCATATAGAATCCACATTGGCCAATCCCATTAGTTCGTAAGCGGTATTTTTAAAAAAAAATTATTACTGAACTTTCAAAACTTATCATGTAACCAATTACGCATAATTACCGCATTATACAAATGCAACCAATGTTTTTTTAGTTTTTCTGGTTAAAACCACCAAAAAGTTCTGGGTAAATACTACTTGAAACAACAATGCGAAATGCACATCTGGAAAGAAAAAAAAAAGAATATTTTATACCGAACGATTTAGTTAGAATTTTGCATTGAAACAATGGGATTTTTCCTCTGTAAATGAACCACCAGAAAACCACATTGATTCAACACGAATGTGTTGATTATGTCTTCTGTTTTATCAAACAATGACTATTTTAGGATTTTTTTTAAGTCGGTCTTGTGACTAACCTGTCTAACCCAGCAAGAATTTCGTAGGACAGGTGAAAATAAAGGTCCAATGTTGTGTTATTCCTATCAAGTGTAGTAACTTGGCATTTAAAAAATATTAGAACTATACGGACAGTCCGAATAGTTCTTAAACCTATTCATTTAACAAATGTAACTAGGACTGATCTAGCATCTGCAACTCAATTTTTCTTCTAAAATAAGTTCTGGGAAAATGATAGTGGTAAAATTTGTAAATTTTATTTCATTTTTTATTAAAATTAATATTCAAAGCTTCGGTTATAAACACGTTTTTTTCATAGATTTTGCAATTGGTTGTAAAAAATCTTATAGTATGCAAGAGGTTCCGGGATAAAAACCGGTTAAGCCCTTTTCTCTTAGGGACGACCGCAGACGTGGCGCCATCTAATGGTGCACATATAACAACCTCCATTCCTAAGATTCTAAGTAGGCAAAGTCCCGAGACTCTTTGAAACAGCACCATATTACTCGTTCCTCCTTCGACTCACTGGAAGTGGAGTGTACTATGGTGATCAGCACATATACCCAATACCATAGTCCGTACGATAACAACTCAAGCTTGTTCACCTACCCCATCGTTTGGTTTTCCAGCCAACTCTTTTAGTTTTTTTCCTTACCCGATTTGGCTTTGGAGAGCTGTTGCGGTAAACTTCACAGCAGAGTCTGAAACAAGGTAGGATTAGAACAGCGACGTTCATGACCGCGTTGTTTCTTGGAAACCCACACAAGGTGGTAGGTTCCAAAGCATTTCCCCAAAAAACGGCTGCCACACTATTTTTACCCCTCTTTGGTCATTTTCAGGGGTTGCAGGTTTGGCATGTTTCTCCCATCAGTTGAGACTTTGAGTATTGGTATTGTAATAAAAGCTAATTGTCGTTATACAATACAGCCCCCTACTCTACAAGGAGGTCGAGTCAATTATGAAGTGCGCGTATTCCCAACTCCTACCAGTCAGCTGAGACTTGTTTGGCGCCCCGCTTGAGGAGAGGTATTCTTCTAGCCTAGACATTCTTATCAACGCTAACGTGTTAGTCATTTTTAATATGGCTTAGGCCATTAGTGCCTATAGCGTCCCATTTTTGGAACGTTTTGACTTCGTTTTCTCAAATAGTAATTAAATTTTACTGGATTAGCACAAACATTAAGTTTTTAAGAAAAAATATTTTAAAGAATATGCGCTTCAATATAAAATCTGCAATTCAAAAAGTTTTAAAGATTTTTTAATTTTCGTGTTCGTGCACGAGTTTTTCGGTTAGTTAACATTTTGACAAGGTAAAAATCAATATTATTGGTATTTACCAAAAATATACGTGTTTTATTAGAATAAAATTGTTTTTAAGCTTATTTTATAGTATAAATAACAATAAAAGCAAGAACTTCTAAAAGAACTGATACAACCCATTTTCCTATTACTTTTTTACTCATAGAAATTATGGTTAAACTTTTAGAGGCAATTTAGCTTTTAATTTTCATTAATTTTCTTTCACAAATACAATGAATATTCTTCATATTTTGTTAAATTCATTTACGGCTCGGAGCAAATTTATACAAAATTGCTATGTCTAAAAATGGAAGCAAAACTTATCATCACTTCAATTTATATTTTTTCGAGCAGTTACTCAAAATTTTAAAGCAAATTATCAATGGTATGTTTTTCAAATATTTTCGATAAAACAAATTTGAACTAAAAAAACTACCTGAATAATGAACCATCATATTGTGATATAGTACATTATGATGTCATCTAAACTAATTTATATCATTAAAAAAGTTTGTCTTTCTATCTTTAATTTTAAATCAAGTCTATCGTTCGATTGTTTATGTTGGAACAGTGTTTTAACTGAATAAAAAATGCCATTCTAAAGGAATTTAAATTATTACCAAATATTTTTCAGTTTTTAAAATTTTACGATTGTCTAATACGTGGCCCAATATTTTCTTTATATTAGCGCTTTTCATGTTTAATTTTTTACATTAGCAACATCAATAAAAATCCCTTTTCAGCCAAAATAATTTTTAAATAACTTGTGTTTTAAAACTTGTGCATAATTAGTCAAAATTAAAAATTTCCATCAAATTATTAACCATTTTAGAATTTTTACTCCTCTTCCAGCGCTTTTTATCACATGCGTACCATCAGTTTTCTAAGCAAAATAAAAAAAAAATATCAAGACATTGAAGTTTAAAATGTTAAAAGTTTTGCAATAGAAGAATTTTAAAAAAAGATCGTGTTTATTCATTCAATTCCAGTATTTTTTTATATTATATAAGTAAAATTAATTATAAATTATTAGGTAGGACACACACCAGAGAAATATAGCAGATATATTCTTAATATATCTTAAATTGAATTTGAACAATGAACATTACTACTACTACTACTACTATTACACATATATTCCGGCTTGTGTGCTTGATCAGAGACCCGCTTATGAAGCCCAATGAACATTAAAATATGCGGTTAGCAAATAATAAATTCGACAAGAATTTCAAAAAGAATTAAAATAGCCTACTTTAATAACTCACTAAAATTCTTACAGAAAAACAATTAGTTTTGTAACCGTAACTGTCACCTAGATTAGCTTCCTCACAAGATTTGAAGAAAAAACGCGATATGACATCATTTAGTTATAATTTAAACTTTTAAAGGCAAAATTTTCTATTATCAAGAATTTTCTTTTGCAAATTAATTTTATCGTCTGCTAAATTTATTTGCATTTAAAAGAATAATTATGTAAAATAGCTTACTCTAAATTTTTCTCATGATCTGTCCCCAGTAAAATGACGCATGAACTGAAAAATGACTTCATGCGGTTGTCCTTTTAAATTTAATTACCAATGTAATTTTTTTATTAATTTACACTTATTGTCTTACAACTAATGGCTTACAACTAGTAATGATGATCTAGCGAATATGGAATTTGGGATTTCCACCTTCAGCAATCAAAGCAGCAGTTATATATTTATTGGTAAAGTTAAAAGGAACCAAAAAAACAGTGTCAAAGTTGGAGAAGAACCCAAATGATTGTCTCCAGGTATCTGACATAGGCCGTGTATTTTTAACATTGCGCAAACTATCCAGTATATATTATCGATCGTTACAACAACATGCAAACAATATATCATCCTCAAATAGTCTTTCAATGGTGTGATTTTCAAATGCTTTCGTAAAAACAAAAATTGCCAAAGTAAATCGCACAGTTTTGACGCCTTTGTAACTTTCACATTAATAAACAAAGAAAGTTAGATCTAAACTAAACAGCTTTTTATCCAAAAAAAATGGAACGCTGTATGCCGCTTTCTTAGTAAACAGATAGCGAAACAATCAAAAAATGACATTTTGCTGCATACTATAAAGTAATTTAAAATTGATAAATTCTCCTTCAAATAATCATTTCAATAAATGTCTCATGTGACAGTTGATGTTGTTACTTACTTGTGGTTGCTTTTGCTTGTTTATAGTACTTAATTTTAGCTCGGGCTGAAATTTTTATTCAAATTTGGGAATGAAAAGTATAAATCCCAAGCTTACAACAATGCACAATGCTATTCTTATGAGAAATGGGTTCACGTTTTGCCTTCATCTACCCGTTTAGGTTAGAATTTCAAAAAAATCTCTTCTTAAATGACGCCTTCAGTACATAAGGAATAAGATCCTTAATATGAGGAATCTGAAACTAGAATTTTGGAGGGATGTTGATACGCTACCCAGTCAGAACTTCTTTTATAGATACAGATTTAGTATGTTTTGAAATTGGGATTTTTTTTTATAGTTTCGTTTAGAAGGCTATGGCAAATCTTTTTTTTTTGCATAAAAAAACATTTCTTAAACTAAACTACTTCGTTACGTTATTCAGTATCACCTATATTTACGACTACAAAATCATTAAAAGAAAATTTCGAAAATTTTGGGTGGTTAGTACTTCCATTACTTATGATTGATACGGCTATTTTACTGTTTTATTCAAAACTTTAATGCTCCACAATTTTACTGTCATATTGAGCTAACCAAAACGTAAACAAATTTTTTTTTTTAAATAAAAGTTATAAAACTATAAAAAGCCTGATTTTTAAAAAAAATTTTTGCAAGAACTCCCAATTCGTGTATAAGTTAATTCATTTTATAAAACACATGAATGGCAGGTGCTATTTACATTACCAAAAAGTTTTTAAAGTAAATATTTGACTATTCCATTGAACTATGGATTTGAAATACTTAATTAAATTTTTATTGATTTAAAATTCTTTGTTGGTTATCAATTTTACGTAGGTGCGTGCATGGCGTTCCACTTGTTTCACTACAGTACATATTATTAACAATTTGATTAACAATTGTTTAGGTTTTCTAACAACTTTTTGTCCTCTACTTTTCCAAACCGCATTTTTATATGTTAGTAGAATAATACTTAAAAATTAGAATAAACCACAAGGAAAATTTTAAAAAGACAAGCATAGACCTGGATTACAAAAGGCAACAAAAAGTTAGTAGACGTACCATTAAGAAGTCATTTAAGATTAGTTAACGGGACTATTGGTTTATATTGTTTTAAAATTAAAGTAAAAACTAATTTTTTCTGAAAATTTTCAAGCACATAGTTATCATACAGGGTGTCTAGAGACGACTCCATGTTTTCAAAAATTAATAGAAAAGAAATGGATTGAGATTTTAACACAATTCTTGCAGAAAACGAATGAGTCATGTCTGGAATTTGATAAGGAACACTTTATTATGTTAGTTATGTTTATTATGTTATTACACTTTATTATGTTCAATTTAACCGACAGATGGCAAGGCAATACAGTGTGTTGGCCGTTTGAAAGAACTAGGCATGCGTATATATACCGAAAAGAAGGACACGTGGTCAGAAATGTTCAGTTGCTTTCAGTTCAGGGAAAACAGCAATAGTTATTGCGGGGAATCCAACACATGGTATTGCAGCGCCACCTGTCGGTTAAATTGAGCATATTAAAGTTTAATATCATATAGTAACGTAATAAACATAACTAACATAATAAAGTGTTCCATATCAAATTCCAGACATGACTCATTCGTTTTCTGCAAAAATTGTGTTAACATCCCTATCCATTTCTTTTTTATTAATTTTTGAAAACAGGGAGTCCTTTTCTGGACACCCTGTTGATTCTGCATATTTACAAACTTAAAACATAAGTTTTTGAGAAAATATTTTATAAATTTAAGAAAGCTAATCTCGTAATAATAATTTTTTAAATAAATAAAATGTGATAAAGTAATCGAATATTTTTAATAGATTTCTGAAAGCAAAATTATATTTACATTTTTAAAAATTTATTCGGTTGAACTTTTACCTGATTGTGTTTAGGTACCATTCAAAATATTTCTTATTTCGGAAACTTAAATATTTAATTTGCGCTGTTTCACTCGTGAAATAACTTATTAACGTCTTTTATCTTAACTTAAAAAAAAGCAAAAAAATACATTTGATTTATGCTGATTAATCTGTTTGGTACAGTTTATTTTAGTATTTTACAACAAGCTGATTATAACATTTTTCGAATGTAGCATTCGTGACGGAATGCCTATTTCAAAAACAATGTTTTTTAACCTTTACTTATTCTATGTTTTCTTTTAATTATAGTCATGTAAAAATTGATAATTTGATATATATTCTCATTAAAGTTATTAAATTTTATGTATACGCTTTAAAGTAACGGCAATTAATTGAAAATAGTCAGTAAGAATCCGTAGTCATACCAAAACGTTTAGGAAATAGGCGCCAGATATATTGTCACTTCCTAATGGTTCAGTTGTCAGGGATGTCAAGCCCAACCTATCGTGAAGGACAAACCTACGAAAAAGTTCCCTAGAACGCAACATCTCTGAGAAAAGGGGTTAAGCGCAAATCACAAATAATTCAATATGACGAGTTTTGGTCGTTGGCTGCATGGTGAAAAACTGCTCCCCTAAATGTAGCCAACGGTCACCCCGGACCCCTACTGAGAGGGGAAAGCACTTAATCGGTATCATCTTTTTGGGCAATCGCTCTGCTCCCGAGGTGGTGGGGCATTGTGGTACGGACAATAGACCTCGCCACTAAGAAATTACTACTTTGTTGTAAACGGTTCAGTATTAGAAAAGAGGTTCGAAGGTCAAAACCCAGTTAGCCCGTATATTTCAACTCCATATGAAAAGAATGATTATAAAAGATGATACCATGTAAATTATTCTTTAGCGTTAACCATATGTTTAATTTACAAAACAAACAACTTTTGTCAGAATGTTCTTTCCACTTTCCATTTAAGCCGTAGATTAATTAATATACTAAATCAATATATCGGCTAAATCATAAATTCATATACCCTTTTCCATCGTTTTACCACTAATTCCAAGAAAATTTTCTTTGTTATCACTTCTTTTTTTTCACTAATAGTTCCTTTTAGCCTGACAGCACCAATTTTTAATATATTCTTCACGGGCATCTAGGGAGTTCTTCTGTTTCTGATGCACTTTCACAAAGTTCATCAAAATTCTTTCAGACTCTTCAAGTTTTCGTTGCATTAATTGAAGCTATCCATCAAAACGTTCTTTAACAAAGTGATAATGGCACTTTCTTGCTTCTTAATCTCAGTTGGTTCCGCTCCGTTGAGCAATCTGAAACACTAAGAGAAGGACAAAATATAATCGATTAAGCAAATTAAATTTTATGTATAGTACATAAGTTTGTAGTTTCGATGCATATTATAATAAATGATTTAAACTACTAAAATAGAAAGAATATGCATAATCAGTAATACATATTATTTTGATGTTGCAATATATTTTGTATAATTTAAATGAAATTGAGTAATAATAAATATTTCAGTAACTTTTCAAACGATGAAATATTATGTAATAGATATCGTTTACAAATAAACCAATCCTAATAAAAATTACTAATTTAAACAATTCAATTTTTTCGAAGATACAATTTAAGATTATTTAATTATGTGTAATTTAATTATTTTTACTAGAGCAAGACAACACTTAACGAACTACCAAAATTAAATTACATTAAAGTATGACTCTCCCATAATTATTTGAACTATAACTATAGAAAAATTATACAAGGTTTCTTGTTTGGTTTTCTTGGTTTGAAGCTGTGATATCAGTATTTTTTTATTATTGTTTTTTTTAAATTCATTTTTTTTACTATTTTATATTTTGATGTTATACATTTCAGCATTTGTTTCAACAGTGAACGAATAAAATGCTAAAGAAAACTACTTAAGTTATACATTTTTAAAAAATTAATTACCTACACTTGTTTGTTCTAGGAACAAGTATTTGGTGACCTTTAAGTAAAGGTAATGTAGAAGAGTCTCATGAGAAGATATATTCATTTCCGATGGAAGATTTATTTTTTACGGTCCTGAATTTAAACAATTTATTTTAAAGCATAAACACCGAAAATCATTTTCTAGGATTTGAATACAGGTATAAGTAGTTATTTCTTTAAAAAATGAATTTGTACGAGAGTCAAAACGATTTTGCAAGTGTCGGCATTCATTTTTTGATTAAAAATAAAAAACAAAATACAGCAACCCAAGCAAAGTCACCTGACTGTGGTTCTAAAATACAACGCCCGTTTCCAATAGCCCTCGTGTAGCTCTAGTGCGATGATAATTCAAACTATACGATCAAACTAAACAACACGATTTTGGATGTCTTGCAAGTTTTTTTTTAACAGTTTACATTTTGAAGGAAGTATTTTGTATGAAGACGATGATATACTGGACTTTATGAATACTAAATACTCTAAGAAAATAAAAAGAGAAATAGGGAAATATGTAAGGAGAAAATTATACTAAAGAATAAATATTAAAATCTTCCCACGATTTAAGAAGAGCACATTGTGAAGTATTTGAATTACTTTTCTTTTTTGTCATATGATTCAGTTTTTGAAATTGAAAAATATGAAGCATAAAAACATTTGCAAATGTAAATCATTCTGTTGGGCATTCTAAACGAACTTTTATGCATCGCAGTGGCATAGTTAACTATTACAAAATGAAGTTAAGGTAATGATTAGAAATGCACGGCACCAGGTGAAACCATTAATAGAAACTTGATGACATGCGAAAAGCCGTTTTTCTGGAATTGTACTTGCATACTTTGTAAAAAAGAATGTACTTTTTACGAGTAATACAGCAATTCTTTGTACGAAAATAAAAATAGTGAATACTTAATAGAACAAAAAAGTTAAACTATGTTATAAGTATTATGCTTTTTTAGCCACAATGGCACTTTTTTTTAGCAATAATAACATAAATTCGGAAATTATAGTGTTTTTATATAATGTTTACTCTAACTAAACATTTCCCAGCGATACAAAATATATTTAAGTAGTTTTTCATTTTTTTTAAAGTTGAAATTTTAAACTTTTTAAAACGCTTTTCCTCTTTCAATTTTAAGAATAACTCCACCAAACTTTTATAGTTTGTTTTTAGAATTATTTTTTCAAGAACTGTGAAATGGATTTTAAAATGCGAGCTACAGTAAAAAAGTAACATGCATTTATACTGAAAATCTCAAAAATTCAAAAAAATACAAATTATTGAATTCAACATTTAAAAAAAATAATCTATTCATAGTAGACCTTATTCCACAAACAATTTTTTGAACCATTTGTATAAAAACCCAGGCTAAAAATTTCAAAATTCTAACTTAATCAGCAAACAAGCCTTAGGGATTTATTAAAAACAAGAATTGAAAAAACGCGAAACAGAGAAAACAGGTTCAACTTTAAGGTATGACTACAGAAAATGTTTAATAGCTTTTTTTCTACAGAAGAAATCATTATGAAACTTTTAGTAAATGTTCAAAAAGATATTGTGATTAATAAAATGTAAAAACTGAAAAACCGATATTCTGACCAATTTTTGAGTACCGTATCCCCCTTAAGTTTTACTTATTTAGACAGACAAATGCTTTTTACGTCGTGTTATGCAAAAATGTTAGTTGAACACAACAATAACTAAAATTATAATTAATTTATAAAATGAAATAATAGTTTTTTATTGCATTGATTTATTTACAGGTGTAATATTTTCAAAATAATTTCAGTGCCTGCTATATTGTTGTTACTAATTGACGCTTCTAGACCTAAGGAAAAAAGATTTTACCATAAATGGAGGGTATCTAGTTGAAAAACTATGAAAAAAATCTCGTAAAACTTTCAAATGGACTCTAGATGTAATGAAAATGTGAATTTGATATAATACTTTACGAATATTATATTCGATATCTCTGATTTACAACACATATCAATTATATGAAATTCGAATAATTATATATTGATTTACGATCTCTCTACCATACACAATAAGCCCATAATAAACATGTAAAACCATTTTTTTAAATATTCATTTTTGAACCAAGTGAATTTTTCAAAATATTCTCATATCCAATTATCAAAGTACACAACTTTTGTAATCTGAAACACACATACGTATCCCATTTTTTACCCATCTATTTTTCTCTTCAAAAGAATAAATTATGGAAATTATATTTAACACTGATCTTTCAAGAATAATTCTAGAAAAGAATTTCCTTTCTAATTGAGCAAACTAAGCATGGTAATTTTTATATTAAAACAGATGAGGCTTATAAGGAGTCTGCGAACGAAAAAGGAAAATTCCGGCATGCGGTAATGAGCATGGAGAATTTCACTGGTTAGTTTCATATATCAATTAAATTAGCCAAATATTTGAAGGTTCGGAAAGAAAACCTATTCTACAGTAAGAGGTTAAGGGACTCTTCTAGCATTGATTTAACATGGCGAATATTTCACGTTTCCAAGTTCAATGTAATATCTCAGCGATCAAATCTTTTATAACAATTTATTACTAGAAAATGCATTTCTTAAAAAAGTTTCATTATAATTATTACATCGTGTGTCACAAGCTTTAAATGTTCCTTTAAAAAGTTAGAGTAAGTTTTTTTTATGTAAAAATGGATCAATTTTTTTTGCTAGTCGTAAAATTTAATTGGCATAATACTCTTTATTTAGAAATAAGCTTTAATTTTAAATACGTTGTTAAAAGAGTTATGTTGTTATATTATTTAAGCAAATACTATTATGTACATTATACATTTTAAATATTTTGTTTAAAATTATTTATGGACCTATTAAAGCCTATCGTGACCGCATGACCCCAACAGAAAAAGCATATTTTTGATCATAAAAGCATATTTTTGGTTCTCATGTTATCTTAAATCATTGGTGTTTTGCGCTTGCAGAAACTATGCATAACAAATTTCACTACCAGTCTAGGATTTTTTCGTGTTTTTGTAAATGTTTAAAATCTCTTAGTGAAATTGAATTCAGACTTTGATAGGTTGTGTAAGAAAAAAACTTGTAAGGATATGATTGGCCATTAAAAAATAACAAAAATTTGCATTTAATTATAAAACAAAAAAGTGAAGCAATAAAAATTAATTTAAATAACATAAAGAAATAATATTTCTAGTAGTTTTTTTGGCAAGATAAGGATATTTTTATATGACATATTTAGAAAAGTTATTAATTAAAGCCTCACACAACTAAAAAATATATATTTATTCTAATAAATCTTGCCTTTTTCTTAAACATGTACAATATCGATGTTTAAAGTAAAATATAAGCTCAATGGGAAGTTGTGCTTATAAACTTTTAAAAAGAAGATACACTCATAAAAAATATTTTTTCAGAAAGTTTTTAAATAAAGTTTGTGAGCATCATTTGTGTTCCAGTTTAGTACAAATTCACAATATGTTTGTTCATCACCTTTAAATAAGTATAGAAAACAAATAACTCGATTTGACTTACTCAATTTACTTTCAGCATTTTAACTGGCGTATCTTTAACAATATTCTTATATCCTCCAGAATACCTTTCTTTCCCCTCACGTACAGGCTACAATAAAAAAAAATATTGTTTCTATCACTCGCAGAACGTACCGTAGAAACCAACCCCATTGTTACCGCTCTAATAACGCTTTTGTTGGACTAACAATGACACCCTTGCTACTTCCCGATATGGCAAAAGAAAAAGAAAATAATGTAAGTAAAATAATCCAAGTATGAAATCGATCGTATTGGTCAGTTGCGGTTATATATTTTTTTCTAATATTTTTTTTTCTCCTTCTGCATAGAATGAAAAAATAAAAAAATATATAGGGAATAAAAGAAATTTCTTAAAGAACTCTTTTCAATTCCAGCGATCAAGTCGTGCTAGATTATAATCACGACTCAATTATTCTAGGACTTGTTTTCTTTTCTCTTCATATTCCTGAAATCGAATTTTCTTTTGGTTTAGAGATTTCGATGGGGAAGTGTTTTAGAAAAAAGAGTAACTTAATTTTTTGCTTGGTAGGCCCTTTTATTCATTTTTATTTAAACTGAGGTATTTATTATAATCATTTTAATGAAAAAATAACATGATAAATAAAATTGTGAAAAAGGGGAACGAAAACTTAAATTACTGTTATCGCACTACTGGGCTTTCATTACATTGTATGAGAAAGATTTATTTCCAAAGAAGTTGAAGAGCTTTTTTATTGCTTTCATTGTTACGAATGATCAATTTTTAATTTTGAAAGATAAATGATTTAAGAAAATATATAGAATTATTATTTTTTTGTGCAGAATAAGTGCATGTTTCAAGTGGGAAAATGTATTTTTAAATTTCACACCAACACTCAATAAGTAGTTTTATAAGTGATTTTAAATGTAATGTTTGTAATTTTTAGGGGAGGCAATACAGTTTTTCTTTTTTACCAATGATTTCTTTTATTAAGAACTTCATTTATGTTTTTAATTCAAATAAAAGAAAACATTATACCAAAAATAGTTTTTAAAAAAGTCTAGTGTTTTAACTGTTTTTTGTAAAGTTATTAATATTTTTACAACAATTTCCTTCATTCTTTCAACTAAGATACATGATGGTATGCAGTCAAACTTGGTACAAATAAATTCTTGCTAATGATAGTACTTCAAAAATATCTAAAGTTTAAGCAAAAAAGTGTGCAGATATAATGAAAATAATCTTTACAATAACTTACGAAAACGGGACACTTTTAAAATTTCAGCATCTTTTGAGGAACTGCCTTTCCTCTCACAATATGTTTATTTATTAACCACTTAATTGTGTACATATTTTTTGTATTATCTGAGTTCATTTTGTAACGTATACTAATATTTATGATTAATTGCAGATTTTACTTAAAATAATACTATATAAAAACCTATAAAATAACATTTTTTTTTCTTGTTTATGAAAACCCATTCCACGAGGAAGTTTCAATAATTTTATCGAAGTCAGAAATATCAAAATAATATCCGACTGAATTTAATTGATTGAAATAACCTCGCACTAGAGCTACACGAGCATTTTTTGATTTACTGAAAAAATATGCCGTAAAGAATATCGCCTTTAGTAAAAGAATTATTGAATTTGACTAGTCAGTATATTTTAAATGCTAAAATAAAATATAATTTGAATATTGAAAACTACAATTTCAATTTTGATCAAAATTAGGGTTAAGGGGAAATGGGCGCGCTGGACCGCGGGTCTCCAAACTCAAGTGCCTCAGTGCTAATCCAATGGGAAAAAAACTATTTTCTCTGCCACATTTCTCCGGCTGTATTGAATATTTTTACAAACGGTTTTTTTTTAAATAATAAATGTAGATAATTTACTGGTCTCTACAATCCCACTTTTTGAAATTGCTTCGAATATTTTGTGTAAAATTATTTATTGAAAATTAAAATATTATAACTTGGAGATTCTTAATATTAGAACCAATTTCAAAAAGTGGGAAGGTCGGGACCTGTAAGTCAGCTACATTTATTACATAAAATTCCGCTTGTAAAAATATTCAATACAGCCGGAGAAATGTGGCAGAGAAAATATTTTTTTCTCCATAGGATTAACACTGATGCACTTTACTTTGGAGACCCCCGGTCCAGCGCACCCATTCCCCCTCAAGGTTGCATTGAATAATAATATGAGCAGAAAACACATTCACAATCGAGATCTCACCGTACCAATTCAAACCAATAACCAATCAAGCAGATAGCAAGTTCCCATAAGAAACTCATTGTCCCAAACGAAACAAGGATGGACTGGCCCTCACATGCTCCGTCACTCATATATTGACTTATTTCCCAAGTTTCCTACCCACACCCCTCATAACAAAATTCGTGATTCGTGATACCCACCAAAAGAAATCCGCAGAGAAAGGCAAGAAAAAAAGATGACAGAAAAAAGCTATTTCCGGTCCGCAGAATTGCTTCCGTCTCTACTGGGGTTATTACATTAGAGGTCGCCATAAAGGTTTATGTTGCAATTCGCGTCCCAAGCCCTACTGCCTACGAATTCCAAGATTTATTTACCAACATTTGAGGCGCGGGGAACAATGCCCCTGTCCCAGGAAAAGAAACATCACTTTTACAGCTTTTAAAAAGGTGTTCTGGATCATTACAAAAATTGCGTTACTTTTTTTTTTGTAGTGTATAGGGCTTCTTAAAAAAAGTTGAACTGATAAATACAATATTTAACATGAAAGGCCTGAAAATGGGCAAAAACATATAGATGTATTATCTGCATAAATTTCAAAATTGATCTTCAATAAATTAAATATTTGCCTATAAAATCCGAAATAGGTTTTTATTTGAAGGGATTATCGCTCTCTAAAATCATTTCCAAGTGTAAAAAGTAGTATATCAATTAAAATTCGTTTTCATTAATTTTTTTAATTTATGTTTATTGTTAGAAAGAATGGTGCATAAAATACGGAAAAAGCCAGGTCTAAAGCTCAGAAGGTTTAAGTTTATAACTGCATTGAGAAATAATTTACGAAAATGAGGAGAGTGGAAATAGGCACAGCAGGCTTAAACCACTTAGAGTTTCAGTGTTAGTAAAGTACTAATTTTATTAAACGGTTCGCACTTGTTAAAATTAGCAATTTGCAGTTTATAACAAAGGAATTGCATTTTATCAATATATCCAAGATGGTTGGCAGAAAATTTTGCCAATGGACTTATTCTTCTTCAGTTTGTCTAAATAAACAGAATACAAGACAAATGAAGACCTTAGTCCATAACAACTTTTTCATTACAAATTAACTTTCACATGAAAGAAATTTAATAATAATATAACGTTTTATTTTTCTAAAATCATGCTCTTAAGGATCTTCACAAAGTTGCCGTTAATGGCTTAATAAACATACGGTATAATGATGATTTCCCCACCAAAAGAGTGGCTCTCAGTTTTGGGGAATTTGCTAAGTCTGCAGAAGGCTTAATCGATTAAATTGCAGCTCTTTTAATATAAAAAGTATATAACTTCCTTTATTTTACGTATATTTTAAGTTGATATAAAAGTTAGAACTGTGTTAAAACATTAGGTAAATATACACATTAATATAATTCATTGTAATTTTCCTTACGTTAATATGATGTAAAACAATATGATGTATAGCAATTTAATCGCCTTTATTTATACAGTTCATTTTTTACAAACAAATATTTTGTTAATATTTTGTTATCTGTTGGTAAATGTAACATAAAATACCCATCATATATATAAATAACTAAGTAAATCCTTTTTCTCCAAGCACGTCTTAAAAGTAGGAAAAAATACAAAACCGTCTCGAAAACTTGTTCAGCCTTTTTTTTTTTAACTTTCCAGTGTCAGATTTTTTTTCTAATATCAAGTTTGTTTTTTTAGTAAAGTAGTGTCAACTCTCCGATTTCTCTACACTGCGGAATTGAAAAATTTGATGTTTTCTGTTGTTAAATATCTGATTGAAAAAGTCCACACGTCCGAGTGCAATACTTTCATTCGAGAAACTATCTATTTCTCTCATATAGCATTAAGTCCTTAGATAGATACAGCAAGCACCAACGTTTTTTTAGATATAGTGGTAACAAGCTTTATTTTTTAAAGTTTTTTGTTTTTGGTACTGATATTAAAAATATGTTATAATAAAAAAAATTGTATAATGCGTTGGGATATTAGTTAACTAGCAGTATGGCTATCAAGCTTTAAACCAATTTTCTCAATTTGCTCAAGTGTTGGATGAAAATAAAT
This sequence comes from Oedothorax gibbosus, assembly GCA_019343175.1. Taxonomy (NCBI): domain Eukaryota; kingdom Metazoa; phylum Arthropoda; class Arachnida; order Araneae; family Linyphiidae; genus Oedothorax; species Oedothorax gibbosus. The sequence continues at coordinate 1,169,436 of JAFNEN010000073.1, read as the reverse complement.
TCTCTCTCGAGCCTTGATTAATGAACCAATGTTAAGTAGGAAACATAGCACCAATCAGAACCCCGATCGAAATAACAACAGGAATGAAATCTGGAAGGAATCACATTATCTGAAACAAGCCAATTATCGCATTTACCAGGTCGAGTCAAAAGTCTTTTCGTACTTTCAACTACAAAAGAAATGCACAACAGTCACACAATACTTAGGATTTATTTCTCGACGTAACTTTTACTTTGAAGTATGGTTTTTTGCGATCTCTCTGCCAAAAGTCCAATGCCATGTTAATAAAATTCGGCTGGCTTCGATGCAATGAACTCGCGACACCCCATTTTGACATTTTGACACATTAGTGAACTGCCGCCCGGACAGAAAGTGAGCCAACGACCGAAAAAGATGATAATCCGACGGAGCAAGGTCTTGTCTGTGTGCAGAATGGGGCAACACTTTGAAACCTTGCAGGTCTTCAATTTTTTTCATGGTCAATCTGGATGTGTGTGCTGGAGCGCTGTCATGTTGTAGGAGTGCACGTAGTCTTTTTACTGTTGCTGGACACCGAACCTTCAGAACATCGTAAACTCGTTCGGGAGGCTGAGTATAGAGGTCAGCGTATACAGCACGGCCACTTAAAACAAACTAAAAGTGAAATACTCGCTCGAAATCCACCAAAAGCACATATGACCTTCTGTTCAAAGCGACCCCGTTTTGCAGCAGGTATTGGGGGCTAGTCCGCATGTTACCATGGTTTTCCCATGTCTGGATTTCATAAAAAGATCTAGTTATCATCTCCAGTTACGATAGAATATCTTAGGGATTGGAATGCAGTTCTTTATGCAGATCTCCACTCGCCGTTGCAGCTGGGAGGGAGTCAATTCATGATGAACTTCTCGACAGCGCCTATTCACGTGCCCCAGTTGGCGGAGGTGTCGATTGATGGTACTTTGGGAAGGATCATGTTCTGCTGATAATTCTCGGGTGCTGGAACTCTGCTGGTGTTGAATAGCTACCTGCAAAACTTCGTTATCGACAACAAATGGAATCCCACATGTTATCTTCTTTTCAAGGCTTGTATCACCGTCCTTGAAACGTTTAAACCAATTTTTTGGGCAATGTACTCATTCACAGAACCTGGACCTTCCACATCATTAATTTTTTCTCCTCTTCTCACGCGTTAAGATCTTTTTTCTAGAGGAAACGCAAAATAACACAAATTTCTAACTTATCGTCCTCCATTTCAAGTGACTGTACCGCCTACACAGGTGCGAGAAATCACAGCAACTGACAACGATTATCAAGGTCTAACTCCGCTCCACCATTTTAGATCGTCTGCGCAGGAACTGTAATTTGCAAATGTAAGCTTTCCAATCAAAATCACGTAAAATACGAAAAGACTTTTGACTCAACCTGGTAGTTGAAACAATGTCTCATAACAGCTTTTAGCTACGGGATTCGTAGTTTTAAACCGTTTTCAAGTGACAAGAGTGACATTTGCCCCCTGATTTTTCGGACCGCTATATATTTACCGTACATGCACCAATCCTCAAACACGGCGTAATTTTTGGTTTAATTTTTAGTCCATCATGATCAGTTCAAAGGATGACTATGCTGCGGACATAACCTGAGAAGGTACCTTTCTTGACATGACGCCTTAACTCACCGTGTCCCGCCAGTGCCTTTTATGTATTAGTTACAGTTTTGCCAAAGTAATGGAACAAAATGGTGAAGACCTCCCATATTGCTTGGGATTATTTCCAGAGATAGGGTCATTATCATTACGACTAAGATTCTCTAATACATAAGTTACATAGTGAAAAATGCGCGATGTTGATTGCCAGATTTATGGAATAAATAACTTTTTTCATATAAGTACTTTTTTGAAAACTTCCGTTAGCAGATTTAGATTGTTTTCGTTAAAATCAAAATATTTTTATTTTTGATTTGTAAATTGTCAAGTGTTAAGATAAAAAACTTATAAAATACCCTCTAAACTTAATGATGACGTATACAAATCGTAAACTCAACCGAGTGGTCCAAAGTGCACACGTGCATATTGATCACTATAAAACATGAAAATTGTAGGTCGAAAAAAAATGAATTTTGAAATTTACAAAATTAAATATATTCCCTGAAAAAGTTTCGTTATTATTTTTTTTCGATTGTTTTCTCACCAGATATGTCGAAAAAATATGTTATTTAATTAAATGTACAGTAAATTGACATTACATCCGTAATGATACATAATGATATTACATCCAGAAAAACGAGCTTTCGTATCTAAGGAGAGCTTGTGAATTATAATAACCCAGCCACGATTACACAAAAAATTTAACGTGGATTCTTAGACTGTTACTCAGAATCAAAATGACATATATTTTTTACAGATATTTCTTTTTTTTTACATACAGTATTTTTTACTTAGACAATATTTTTTACTACCACGAATAGAGTATCAAATTCTCGAGATATTATTTCAATGTAGTAGTTTTCTTTATATTATTCGATAACTGTATAAAAAGCATATAGGTGCTAATTTGGCCAATATACTACTAATGCAAAAAAAATTTAAACCGACTTTTCACTTCATCACCTTAATGGGCAGTTCTACCTTATCTACAGAAATGACATGGACTATTTTCATCCCAAAAAACTGAATATTTAAAACTAAAAAATACTAAATTTAAGCTTAAAAATGCATTTGCAATAACTACCACACTTTTTTTTTACAATAATTTTTTTAAAAAAAGTTCATACTTCGTTATTTTGTGTTCAGTAATATATTTTTTTTTCAAAACGAATAGTTTTGGTTTTCCGGACAATTCATTTTTTGCAGGAGAAATAAGTACTTTATCCGATATTCCCTAGATATATCCACCATAGATTTGATTGTTATTACTAAGTGTTACTAACACCATTTTTTAGGAGAAAGAAGAATATATATGTGTATTCTACTACATTACTTCGTTAAATTAAAATCAACTGCTTCTTAAATATACAGAACTATTGGTGACATGCGCCCTTGCTAGAGCCCATTTTACTAGTTAACCAATTAAAAATTACATATAAGTAGTTTTTTTAGAAGAAATATCAACTAAAAACTACAACTTTTAATAAAAAGAGTGTTATCGTGGGGTATTTTATGTTCCAACTAAACCTCTGCGCAGCATCTACAGGGGGAAACCGTTAAACGTCATAATATTGGTAGAATCTTTAGTATCACTTACTTGACTAACTTTTTTTTGCTTGTAGAAAAGGTTTCAATACTTGTACTGCATTTTATGTTCAGCTCACAAAGTGTATTAAATCAGTTAAAAATCCTAGGCAGCAAAAGCGTTTTTAGGGGTTGGCTTGTGCAGTTTATGGAAATATATTAAACTCATTTTTAAAAGCTAATAATGTTTGGAGTGACGAAAGAAGGTACAAAACATGAAACCTTACAACTTTTGCTTAAAAATATACTACTAAAAGTTTAACAGATTTTTTTAAATTTCAAAACCATGAAACCATACAACTTTAGCTTTACAAATATACTACTGTAAGTTTAAAAGATTTTTTATAAAAATAAATGCATACGATGTTTTTGAAGGGAAAAAAATAGTTGGTAGTGAAGTTTCATCGATTCCTATAAAGCTAAGGGTTTTTTTTTACTTATAATCAAACTTTTGAAAGGGATACCATACAAATCCAATAAATTAGCCAAAAACAGCATGCCTTGCAAACATCCTTAATTCCTTAGACTCGCTTCTTGTAAGATTTAATTAAAATTGTTCAAGAAAACTGAAGCCCCAAAAATTACGTAAACAAAGTTCATTAAAGAATCCTTACATGTTACGATGTTGTTAAATATTTTAATATATTTTGATTAAAAATATTTCTAGAAATATCTCTTTAATATTTAATGTTTTTAATATAAATCAATGCAAAATTGAAGGTTTAATTGAATTTTTTAATGTTAATATATAGATGTTTGATAAACTTATTTAAAACATTGTATACTGTATTTACATTCCAAACAGTGTTTTATCCAAAATGCTTCCAAAAACAGTATCCCACATGTTCCACACAAAAAATAGATTACTAACAATACATGTATTAAGACATTTATAATTTAGAAAAAAACACTTTGACCAATTTAACTTTCCCAGCAGTCAACACATCTTAAAAAACACAAAGAAAAAGCCTAGTAGTATCAATGACTTGGAAAATTAATCCTCTTTATTTTGTCTAAGAAAACAATAAATCAACATTCTGTCTTTAGATGCATGGAATTAGAAGGAAAGGAATCGGGACAAAAAAAAGATACGCAAAAAGTAAAGAAAAAATTATACAAGTAACACAAAACACGTAGCAAAACACGTTGGAAGGCTGTACTAATGAGGGTAAATAAAAGGCTAGGGAAAAGATTGCAAGATGTGAAAGAGAGGTGGAAATTTCGTAAAAATAGGTGAGATAGAATAACAGATATTTTGTTATGTAACATGTTATCATAGGAAGAAATTCTTTAGTGACTTTTAGCTCTTAGTGCATAGAAATACGAAAAAAGTAGTTGTTCTTTAGTTTGTGTCAAAACTTTTTCAGCAAACAATTTTATGTTTTGCATTTAACTGCAAAGATACATGAAAAACTTTCACTTACGGTATAAAGTCTTCAAGAAATTTATTATCTTTATTAAATGGTACAAGAAAAATACAGCATTATTTAAATGGTACAAGAAAAATACCGCATTAATTAAATGGTACAAGAAAAATACAGTATTTATTAAATGTGTATAATTGTTATTGCATTGCACAAATTTGATTTTACTATCCTTAGGTAGTAAAATCAGTTAATATTTTGGTGTAAATCACTAAAACTCAGACAGTTCGATTCAGCTGAAACTTAATTTTTTTCAAAAAAAAATTATTTACATTGATCACTAACTGCGAAAAAAATTTCCAAACTTAAACCAAGTACAATTTTGTGGATACGCGAGACGTCTCCAAGTTGGATGCCGCAACTTTCAAACTATTTCGAGCTTTTGCTCATTTTTAGACCCACTAAAGTTATTGTCTTTTAGGACTATTTCGATGTGTAGAAAAGACGCTTCGCGTCGATGCTACAAATGTTCATCTCGATCTCCGATCTCCGTGGATACGCGAACCGCAAAAATAAATAAGTATTAAAAATGTATGTTTGACTTCCCTAAAATCCCAGCTAAAAATAAACTGCAGTTTTTCTGCAGAAGTGAAGTGATTTTGAAGTATTTCTGCAGTCAACTACATATTTTCTGCAGAAGAATATCGACTGTGAAAAAACTTCAGTTATTTTGCAATGATTCGTAAGTTAATTTAAAGTTATTTATTTCAAACGTTACTGTGAGCAGTTAACTGTAAAAATACTGTAGATTTTTTGTAGTGCCATCTTGATTTTAAATACTTTAACTTATCTAAAGGTGATTTGAAGCGATCTAATAAAAAAATTCTATATGCTGGTTAACTTCAAAAATACTGTAGATTTTTCGTAGTTTCATCTTGACTTAAAGTATTTCAGTTATTTTTTTAAAAAACTAATCTAAAGTTGAAGTGTTTTATTAAAAAAAATACTGTGTGAGTTAACCTCAAGAATACTGTAAATTTTTTGTAGTGAATCTTCACCTTAAAATTGCTCGTTATTTTTAAAACTAGAAGTGATTTTTTACACTTGTAGTAATTGTATCCTAGCTAAAACTTTTTGGAATTTTTCGCGGAAAAACATTTAATTTTTCCTGTAAACATTTGCAGTTTTTTTTTTTTTTGCAAATTAGCTGAATATTTTACGCATGTAAAACGGGTACATTTTTGTTGTGCCTTCTGTTGACAAAATGTTTGCCAAAAATAATTTTATTTATGTTGGCAAAAAATTCTTAAGTTTCCAGGAAAATTGAAAATGTGTTTATTACAATAAATTTAGTAATGAGGTGTCTTTTTAATCTGGCTAAGTTGAAATCGCAGATCTAGATTTTGTTCATCTGTAAATTTTAAAAGTTCAAAAACCAATATCATATCATAGCTGATGGGTGATTCAAATACTTTTTCCGTGGACGTTTTTGATTTGATTATGCAAAAGAATACAAAAATAATGTTACCTATTAACCTATATAAAGATACAGTATAATTTAAACAAAAAAAAAGCAGATTTAAAAATTATGTGCTTAATATTTCAGTTTGCTCTATAGCTTTTGCTGTCACCTTTTTATAGAAAATTTAAAAATAAGTTCATCTTAAATTTATTCTTAAGATATATATTATATATTTTTTTAATTCAAAATTTGTATCTAATTTACTTATTACCAACTTAGAACAATTAAATAAATCTAATTTAATTATTTTTAAATAAAAATCATAGGTGAATTCTACGCAAAATTATGTATGAAATTTATTGACTAATCCAAATCCATGTTGAGTGTATATTCTAATTATTAGATAGTACGTTGATATTTTGACAAGGTCAATCCCATCACAAGCCCCAATAGCGCAGTTGGTAGCGCACTCGACAGCTGCACAAAACCCCCCAGATCAAATTCCGTACTCCTACTTCCCTATCTCGGTAAAAACAACTCAACTTGTTCGATATTTATTTTGTTTATTTTTATGACTTTCAAAAAATTTCGCTAGATGCGCACTACGAATTTTACTACAACTACAAAATTACTGCAGAAAATTTGAAGTAAAATCTGCAGTTTAAATGGCCAAATCACCACAGTTTTAAAACTGCAGAAAAACTTCAAATTTTCTGCAGTTTTTTTTTAGCTGGGATACTTTACCTCAAGTTTCAATGCATCTTTAAAAAAAATCTATATTTAAACCATTTTATCATAGAATAACTTAACGGGTTTTTTTTACTAACGCATTTTTAACGCATTTAACGTTTTCATTTTTAAGAATTTAACACATTTATAAATATTAGGCAGTTTTTATGGAAAATACGTTAACATCAAAACAAAACCTAAATATATGACTTTTATTTAAATTTAAATCAATATATCGATAGAATATATACTTTTTTCTAAAATTTTCAAAAAGAAAAAAAATGCCCTTCAGTAAGACTTTAACCGAAACAACAAACCACTCACCGTCTTCTCTACCGATTCTCGTTAACAACTGTCTTACGAACCATCCCCAATACAACTTCGGTCTATTATTTGGAGCCATCGGCGAAACGTTCTTCGGAAAACCATAGAATACATATGTGTTCTCCTTTTCTTAGTACAACTAGAAGGAAAAAAAGATCTTGTGTGTAACTCATTGTTTTATTTTGACTAAGTTGAAACTAATATTTTGGTAAAAAAATACTTTTTCATATGGAATCCTACATGTAAAAATGACACAAGGCCAAGCGATTTAATTTATACGTTTTTTTGTGATATATTGAAAAAAATAATAAATTTAAATTTGTAAAAATAATAATTTGGATTGTTACAAAGAATCTTTAGCTACTAAGATTTGCATTTACAGGTTAGGTTTGGTTTTCCATTTGTCGATCAGTTTATTTGCAGCATTCTTCTGCTTTAAGCAGTAGGGTGGGGTGAAATTGACCAAAAAAACATTTTTAAAAATTCAATTAAGAGATTTGTCAGAAAATGCCATTATTATTCATTAAAACTGAGTAAAATTTGAAAAAAAAACTCAGAATTTTTTCTTATCTCCTTTTGCAACTTTTATGTCGCAGTATGCTACATAACAATACAGGTTGATTATAGCGTTTAGGATTATCCATATTTAAATTCAATTCATACATATTAATACCTTTAATAACATAATATTTAAAGATTTCGAAACCATGAATAGTTATATGGGAATTGTCAAAAATCACTACCATCTAATTGTTATGCCACCTATCGGCAGTATAATTGAAGGATATCGAATATATTCCTTTGCTGAATACAGATGAAAACTTCTGTGTAGTAGAGGTTTGCTAGGATACGAATTCACACCTGTCCAGAGTGTCCACAAAAGTGCAAACAGTGTAAAAATAATTATTTCAATCAGGTGAAGGACGATTAAGAAGTTGTCAGAAAATAATATAGTTTCGCAAGAGATTGTTATTATTGACATTTGACATAATTCCAATATACTACTAACGCAAAAAAATTTAAACCGATTTTTCACTTCACGTTAATGGGTAGTTCTACCTACGGAAATGACATGGACTATTTTCATCTTGAAATACTGAATATTTATAAAGAGTACCACATTTTTGTTACAATAAAAGCTTTAGAGTTCAAATTTTGGTATTTGTTCTTCCGGAGAAAATTAGTTTTTTTCAAATCGAGTAAGTCCGGTTTTTTCGGACAATTAAAATTTTGTACGATGAATTATATTTAAGTGGCTGTGTTAGATTTCCCCTAAGCATATCCACTATTGTTTTATTTGTTGTTACTAAAACCGGCTCGAGTCAATTGTATTGACATGCTTATGGCAGTGCGCATCTAATTAAATACTTCACCATCTTTTGCTTTTCACTATATGTGATTTTCTTTGTTGAACTTACGCTCTTCAGTTTATGGAGCGTCACTGGGATTACCATTCTATCAAGCTTTTTATGCACTCTTAAAAAGTACAAAACACATAAGTTTGTGGTAATTTCATTCACAATTCGTGTCCAATAACAATTTCCCAAAAGTATTTGAAAGCAACATGATAAAATACGTACATGATTAGTTACGTATATTTTTATTTTAAAAAAGTATCAAAATGTCCTAACTTTTCTTTTCCTCAGCCCGGAAAGTAATATTAGTTATTTTTACACTTGTACTGATTTGTGTATCTTTAATTTTGTATGTTTTTACAACTCATTTAAAAAAGTTATAACTGTCAAATAACTTCAATTTTCATAAACTATTTGCAAACCAATTGTGATCAAATCCTTGAAGCATTTCTTACAGCTATGTTTAACCAACTTTGGGAACTGACCATTGGGGTAAGGGACAAACATACGAAAAAACCTATACTGTTTCGCCCACCTTCAAGGGCCATTGCTGGCTCCAACCCAAAGTGCTCTCTTCGAATTTTCCAAGACGAAAGAAGTACGATTTTCTCAGATTATCCCCCGTTACGTAGACTATTAGATAAAATATTTCTTGAAAGCTTAGATTTTGCAATCGGATTGCTGGATTTTGGGAAACTGAATATATTGAATCTCAACTCGGGCTCTAGAAAGAAAAAAAATGCCGAAAAAAATAAGTGGCTATTTAAACACGTCAATCTAGTACCGAGGGTTCTATGTTCAGCCATTTTATAGTTTCCTTTGTTTGTATGCTAGTTTGAGTATGTTTAGCTTTTATTCATTGCAATCTTAGATTTTGCAATCTGGTTGCTGGATTTTAGGAAACCTGAGTATATTGACACTCAACTCGAGCTCTTGAAAGAAAAGAAAATGCCGAAAGAAATAAGTGGCTATTTAACCAAGTCAATCTGGTACCGAGGGTCTATGTTCAGCCATTTTATGGTTTCCCCTTTGTTTGTATGCTTGTTTGAGTGTATTTAGCTTGTATTTCTTGAAAGCTTAGATTTTGTAATCGGTTTGCTGGATTTTGGGAAACCTGAGTATATTGACACTCAACTCGAGCTCTTGAAAGAAAATTGAAATGGTGAAAAATAAGTGTCCGTTAACCACGTATCTGTACTCTGGAGTAGTTCAACCATTTTCTCGTATCCTTTGTTTGTATGCTAGTTTGAGTGTGTGTTCAGCTATTATACATAAAATTGTGAAGGGCTGGGGAGTGCAGTTGGTAGGGCGCTTAGCTTGCAGGTGATAGGTCCCGGGTTCGGGGTCGGGCATGCTCACAAGTCCCTACGGTGAGTGCAATGTCACTCTCAAAAGTTTCGTTTAGTGCCCACTCGTATATCGGCTCTTCAATTGACAGTGGTTATAAATTACGACGTTAGAAAATAATGTTAAAAGTTAATAATAAATTTCCCAGACACTTTCCGTCGGCCGAAACTTTTCCAAGACGCTTTAAACGTCTTTATCAAGTTCAGATTTTGTCCTACGCATCTGGCGGCGTGAGATGGCGCTACAATCGTCCTCGGGCGACAAGAAGGGGAAGTTAAGCAAAAAAGAACTATGTGTGTATTGGAGTAGTGGTTGGTTGGTCGATTGACATATATATTCTTTTTGTGTACTTGATCATTGGAGATGTGAAAATGTAGTAAGCTAAAGACAGCTATGGTAACTTGTTTATTAATTTATTTTCTAATTAAACGGAAATTTAATTAAATAGAAACGATATTCTTTCTTCACCAACCAACCACATCTCCAATACACACATAGACTTTTTGCTTAACTTCCCCTTCTTGTCGTCCGATGACGATTGTAGCGCCATCTCACGCCGCCAGATGCTTGGGACAAAGTCTGAACTTGATAAGACGTTTAAAACGTCTTGGAAAAGTTTCGGCCGACGGAAAGTGTCTGGGAAATTTATTATTAACTTTTAACATTAGTTTCTAAAACATACGTAAAAATCAGCCTTTAGAAAATGACTTAAGTTAACTTATAATTTACCTACTTTTTGCACTCGATACCTGTAAGTTGGCCGTCGGGTCACTCTAGCGGGTATGCATATAATAAAAGTAAATGAAAAGCGAACCTTATATCCGATACATTTCATCCTTTAGAAAATGACTTAGGTCTGGAGGCCCTGGGCTATCGCTCTATAATATTCGAAAAGTGGGTTCTATTTACACCATTAAAAGTTTATGCAACCATGATTCAAAATTCAATTGGAAAAATGACTTATGTACTACTAGCATTATGACATACATTTTAGCATTACATTCTCGCATCATTGGACCAAATTTTTTTCATCTGTGGTGTATCGGCCCGCCACACATGCAACCTCACATATTATTTACGCTAGATAGCGCTGATTTATCACTGTAATACTAGATTACAACAAATCACATAGCAACATAATCTAGATAACAAAAAAATACTTTAGTAAATAAGCCGAAGCTACTTGTTTTTCACCTTGTTGTACCTTTTGGTAGATACGGGTGTTGTTATACCTTAGGTATGACCTACATGATTGATTTTGAATAGTCTTATATTTCACCGATAACAAGGCTAAGTTTTGACCCAATAACAACACAAATTTATGTATAAATACACTAGAGAACAAAATAAAAAAAGTATATTTCTCAAAAAACTTACTTGACGTAGAAAACATTTATTAAAAAAATTCTTAAAAAATCCCGTTTCAAAAAAGAACAGGAATGTAGTGTTAGAATCAACGATTGGCAAGGAAATCTGCAATCGAGAATAAGCTTTCTGTTTGAGTTTATTGAAATAAACAAAATATAAGAAAAATAAAAACCATATTACTGAACAATTTATATTGATCAATTAAAAAATTCGTAAAAAATCCCGCTTCAAAATCGAAATCGTCTAAGAATAGAAATGTAGTGTTAGAACTAACGATTGACAAGGAAATCTGCAATCAAGAATAAGCTTTCTGTTTAAGTTTATTAAAATAAACAAAATGTAAGAAAAATAAAAATCATATTTCTGAACAATTTATATTGGATAAATTAAGTTCCTCGAAAAAAAATTAAAATCTCAAAGTTAACATTTTTATTTGGTAATAAAATTATTAATTATATTTATGAATGCATCGTTAATGGGTTAATGTAAGCATTTTCATTTTCTATGAGTAAGTTATAGATATGTTACATGTCCTTATAAGTACTGATATTTTTTTTTTTGCATCTTCATTTATTTAAATACCGAAAACTACTTGCCAATATTAAAGAAGTAAATTATTATTTATCGGTCAGCACTATGTTAGGAAAACTCGATATTTATGAATTTGCCCAAGACACTATGTTTGGTCAAAAGCATTAAGCGGTGTTTCCCAATCAATGACACACTACTCTAGTGTGTAGAGACATTGCTACAGATGTCACTAATGGGTTTTGAAGAAGCGTTCAAAGAACTTCCTATGGAAAAATGGTTCTTGAAATTTTGAACTATATAGGGGAGAAGGGTATCGGAGACAGCAAATTATGAAAACACGGCTACTCGACGATCAGGAAGTCAAATAATTATAATATATACAATTACAGTACGTGTGTTGCTATTCTATGCATGATGCAACATGTTTAATCACTGTATAAATTATTTAAATGTTTTGCTATTTCAAAATATAATTAGGAGCTCTTACTTAGAAAACCTAAGTTAAAAAATTACTTCTTTGACTTAGCATTGAAAAATGTTAAGCCCCCCAAAAAAGTGTTTTAATGAAAATAATAAAAGGGCAAATACTTTTAACTAAAGAAACCTCTGATACTTGCATTTCTTCACTATGTAGCGAACTTATTTTGTATTATTATTTTGTGCAGGATTATTTCACGAGAGTAATTATTACATTTTCTCTCGCAACGACTCAACTAACGTCTCGCGCAGTTCTATTTTAAAAAAATCAGTTTGTCTTTTTTGCTTTTCGAAAAGTTATGTTTTTTTTGGCTTTGTGAATTAGAATAAAAGTTAAGTTCATCTGTATTCTCTCATTTATGTTCACTGAATTCAAGTAACATTGCTATAAATTGGCGCTCCAACTCGTGGCCCGATCTACGATATTTGAAATAGTTATTTGGTGAACTTGTAGAAAGAAGTTAGCAGTCTTATTTTCAACGTAGTGAAACGATGCAAGATGGCGACTTTTTCAACGGTTTGGTTATGGAAGGTCGCCGAGAAGAAAGATAAGTAAAACCCTTTTGCGCTGTCTTGCTAATTGTGAAATCAGGAACTAAAGGAAAATTGAATTATCCAATTCAAATTTGGTTTGGGAACATTTCGGTCGAAATAAATCCAAGATGATAGGAATTCTTTTTATAAAATTCCATGTGTATACCTACCTTTAGTACCTGAAGAATATTATTTTTTTATCCCTGTTAACTTTAATGAGGTTATAGTGAATTGTTACTAATAAGTGTTCATACTTGCAACGAGAAAAATATTTTTGAACTTTTAAAATAAAAGGTAGACAAACCTGCTTAGCAATTTTGTTAACAAAGTATACAAGTATATATTAGTCTGACTTAATATTTGATACCTTAGAAGATTTACATTGATACCATGTCATTCTTTGCTAAAGCAAAAAAGTCTGATTTGCAAAGGTTAGCTGATGACTTAAATATAGAGTATGATGTAAATAACAAAGTCATAGAAATAAAAAACATCATTCAGCAAAGTGAAGTTTATAAAGAAGAACTTGAATATGTGAAAACACTTCTTGAAGAAATCATCGTAGAAAGAATTGCTAAAGAAAAAGAAGAAAAACTTGAACAAGAACGATTGAGAATTGCTAAAGAAAAAGAAGAAAAACTTGAACAAGAACGATTGAGAATTGCTAAAGAAAAAGAAGAAAAGCTTGAACAAGAACGATTGAAGCTTGAACAAGAACGATTGAAGCTTGAACAAGAACGATTGAATCTTGAACAAGAACGATCATTCGAACTAGAAAAACTGAGATTGCAATCTCATTTGGAAAATCCGAATTCTTCATCGGGTTCTGCTTTGTCAACCGACACAGGGTTTCCAAAATTTGGATTCGAAAAGTTAATTCCTAGCTTCGATGCAAAAAGTGATGACATCAGCCTGTTCCTGAACCTGTTCGAAAGACAGTTAACATTTTTAAAGATACCAGTCACAAAGTGGGTTGTGTACTTGGTCGGTCTTCTCCAAAAGACATCGCTAAACTTATTGCTCAAGAAAGTGAAGAAAATGTTCAGGAATACGACTATGTGAAGCGAATTCTTTTAAAGCGTTTTAAGATGAGTGCCGAGAAGTTTCGCCAGTTGTTTACGCAACATCGCAGAAGCCCTGACACTACGTGGCGTGATTTCTACTTTGATTTTCAGAACTTTTTTGACGGATGGATATCGGGACTTGGAATAACAGAGTTTAAACCTCTGTGTGACTTGATGATCAGTGATCAAATTAAGCGTCGCGTTCCACCCGATGTCAGAGACCATTTCCTGGACAATTGGTCGGATCTGGTAAATCCTATTGAACTTGCGAACAAGTTGGACTCTTACGACGAAGTTAGAAGCGTAAGGCAAAAGGCTACTTCTCAAGAGCCTAGAAGGAATGAATTTCCGAAGTGTCGTCAAGGTAACGAGTTTAACCGAAATTCTAAACCTGGTCCACAGAAAATAAAAACGTTTCCCTCTAACCCTAGAAATGAAACTGGAAATGTGGAAAGGCCAACTGTCAGCTGTTATGGCTGTGGTAGAATAGGCGTGATTAAAACTAAATGTCCCACCTGTTCACCAGGAAGAGATGAGAAGTTTGCTGTCAACTCCTTGACTATGCACACCTACTACAAAACAAACTCACCTCTGGCTTTGATTGACACCAACATATCAGGAGTAAATGCTCGAGTCTGTGAAGACACTGGCGCTTCCAGATCGGTCGCTGGAGAGATTTTATATTCCTGTCTGTTGCACAATGGTGTGAAATTCCAACCCACAAAAATTGCAATGACATTGGCAAATGGATGCAAATCCACCGAAGAAGCGTACACCGCCACAGTGAACATTAGGATTGAAGATAAATCCGTACCATTGGATATTCTGGCTCTGCCAAGTGCAAAAGGAAATCGAACTCTACTTGGGACGGACTTTCTGGAAAAGACTGGTATCGTACTGAACATGAAGAACAGAAATTGGCACTTCTGTGAGAACCCAAAGCGGAAGATTCACTTCCAGGAAGATATTCCGGTTAGCCTCTTACGGCCAGTAGAAGCTGTTCCAGAACCAGAAGTCTTACAACAGGATGTTCCTGAACCGGGCGTAATGCCTGAAGACTTAGCAACATCCCAGATTGAAGAGGTTGAGCCACCAATCAAATATCAACTTCGAGAAGAGGAAGGAGAAGGCTTGCCCCCTAAGCAGCGAACCCAATTGAACAAGTTAATAATGGAATTCCAGGATACCTTCAATTCAGGGGGAGGCCCTACACCATATATGGAGCATCGTATTGACACCGGAAATGCACCCCCGGTGGCCACTACACCGTATCGCATGTCACCAGCGCGCAGGAGGTGCTCAAGAAGAAATTGGACTCTCTACTTGCCTCTGGAATTATAGAAGAGTGTGACTCACCTTATGCGGCACCAGTTGTGCTAATTCCTAAGCCGAATGGAGAATTCCGATTATGCGTAGACTACAGAAAATTAAATGCAGTCACTAAATCTGATCCTTATCCATCACCGAGGATGGATGACCTGCTGCAGAAAGCCTCAGAGACTAACTTTATGTCCACAATTGATCTAAAAGCAGGTTACCACCAGGTCAAGATGTATCCACCGGACAAGGATAAAACTGCTTTTGTTTGTGTCTTTGGAGTTTATCGCTTCACACGAATGCCTTTCGGATTGAAAACCGCTCCAGCAACTTTCCAAAGATTGATAGACATTTCAGAAATGGGCTAAAGGTCAATACACTAGCTTATTTAGATGACATAATTATCATGTCCCCAACTTTTGAACAACATCTCGACGATTTGCGCCAAGTATTCAAAAGACTTCAACAATTCAAGTTACAAGCAAATCGTGAAAAGTGTCACTTCGTTTGTCAGAAGGTCAAATACCTTGGACATTACATCACAAGTTCCGGAATTGAAGTTGATCCTGCCAAGGTGTCAGCCATTATGGATATTCCTCCTCCGAAAAATGTAAAGCAGGTTCAATCATTTCTACAGACATGCAGCTGGTACAGACGTTTCATAGCTAACTTTGCAGGAATCTCAAAACCACTGAGCAATCTTACAAGAAAACGAACTGCCTGGACTTGGGGTTCGGAAGAGCAGAACAGCTTTGATGCCTTGAAGAAAAGCCTAATTTCACCACCAGTCCTCAAACAACTAGACGAGAGCCAACCCTTCCTTCTGAGAACTGATGCATCAGCCTACGCTTTAGGAGCTGAAATCCGGGTCGTTTCGGATCATCAACCGCTGAAGTGGCTGTTGAGTTTGAAAACACCTACAGGGCGCCTAGCTCGATGGGCTCTACAAATACAAACATTCAACTTAAAGCTTGAATACGTGCCTGGAAAAGCAAATGTAGTTGCAGATATGCTCTCCCGACCTCAGTGCACACATGGTGAATTAGAGTGCGAGTCCTGTGCTGTTATGGTGGACCTCCCCACCAGGTCGGCTAGTGACATTAGGGAAGAACAACTCAAAGATCAAAATTTGAAGACAATAATAGAGACTTTTGAACAAAGTTCCAAGAACGAGAATTTCCTTAATTGGACGAATCGCGGTTACCTCATGACCCAAGGAGTACTCTACAGATACTCACCAGATTCTGACTCTGAAGAGGCGCAGTTGGTAGTACCCAAACAAGAATGGGACAACATTCTAAAAGAACATCATGATGCCCCAACTGCTGGTCACTATGGTGAGGAGGGGACATTTCAAAGAATCTCCAAAAGATACTACTGGACAGGAATGAGATCCTTTATCTCCAACTACGTCAAGAAATGCCCTGATTGCAGTAGATATAAAGCCGAAAATCAAAAACCGGCTGGACTTTTAAGAACACCAGTGTATTCCCAGCGTTTTGAGACTTTGGCAATTGATCTTTTGGCCCACTACCCGAAACACCAGATGGGAAAAAATGGATATTCATCGTGGAGGATACATCAACGAAATGGGTAGAACTCTTCACATTACAAGAGGCCACAGCCCGAGAGTGTGCTATAACCTTGCTAGAAGAGGTAATTTTAAGATATGGACTACCGAGACGTCTCATTTCTGACAATGGCTCTCAGTTCGTCAGTGTAGTGATGCAGCAAATCTGTAATCTACTAGACATTGCCCAAATTCTTACTCCAGTTTATTGCCCTCAAGCTAACCCAGTTGAGAGGAAAAATAGAGATCTAAAACCTCGAATTGCAATCTTAGTTGGAAACGGCCTTCATACAGTCTGGTCCGAAAAGCTGCCAATGATTCGATTTTCCATGAATACTGCCCATTGCTCCTCAACTGGATATTCTGCTGCCTTCCTACAATTTGGAAGAGAACTGCGCACGCCAGATGACGTGAATCATGACTTACGCAGTGTAATTCACAACGACAACTTCGTAGCGGAAATCACACCATACCTGTGTAAGTTTGCAAATTTGAGTCGGGAGATAAGAGACCGAGTGGAAGTAAAACAAGATCAGCGAAAGGAGTATGCAGACAAAAAGCGCAGAAATGCAGTACAGTACGCACCTGGCGATAAAGTCTGGGTCACCACTCACCCTATAAGCAGCAAAGCTAACAAGAAATCTGCCAAGTTCATGCCACGACGTGACGGACCGTATATAGTGAAAACTCAACGCTCGCTAACCAGCTATGAAGTGGCAAATCCAAATAATCCGGACGTGCCATTGGGAGTGTACCACACTTCCGCTCTACGCCCTTGCCTTGAGTCTCCCGACAACGGGAGCCCTGTAAACCCTCTACGCAAGAGAGGTCGTCCCAAGAAGAACTGAACAAGACACTCTTGCTGGATCCTTGCCGGGACGTCAGCGAATCCAGAGGGGGAGTCTGTAGCGAACTTATTTTGTATTATTATTTTGTGCAGGATTATTTCACGAGAGTAATTATTACATTTTCTCTCGCAACGACTCAACTAACGTCTCGCGCAGTTCTATTTTAAAAAAATCAGTTTGTCTTTTTTGCCTTTCGAAAAGTTATGTTTTTTTTGGCTTTGTGAATTAGAATAAAAGTTAAGTTCATCTGTATTCTCTCATTTATGTTCGCTGAATTCAAGTAACATTGCTATAACTAGGATTAACTTGAAAGACATGCAATCGTTGTTTGAAATGAAGGAAAAGTATTGATTGAGCTAAAAACCGCTGAAAAAGACCAATATTTACTCGTTGTTAGAAGATCACGCTATGAGACCCTATGGACAATGTTTGGTAATTTAATACGTTCTCAAAATAAAAAATAATTTTCCGCCTTAAACTAGTTTATCCATATTTAGGGGGGGGGGGGAGAATAGCACATTGGGACACTTTTTGTTTGTGTAATTTATTTTAATCCTTTTCTATTCACCTCTAAAAAACTCCTTGATCGTGTCGTAAAAAACTCTCGAACAAAGCCAAGCCGCGACGAAAGAGTAGAAAACAAGAAGTTACGGATAAACTAGAATAAACTACTTGCCTGTTATTTAAATAATCATTGAAATTTTTATAGTACAGATTGATAATCAGATTTTTTAAAAAAATATAAAAGATAGTATCTGATGTTCTACTTTTCTATCAAAATATATACTTTTCTTTTATTGGATTGTTATGACTAATATAAACAGTAGCGCAGACGAACGGAAAATATTACAGAAAGACGGACAAAAAAATGCTTGGGCTCTGATGTCATACCTTTCTAACAAAAAATAATTTTAAGATACAAGTTTTAAACTCGGTTGGTTAGCGCAGAATGTAGAAACGGATAGACGGCAGGCGGACTAGCGGAAATCACAACGTTGGCAAAACCTACTTTCTAATTTTTTGTTATTCATTCTTTCGAATTTAAAAGAAAAAGTAGGCTAACATGATTTTATAACCATCCGAATGGCCTGGAAGGTAAAAAAAGTACGGTTGTTTCGTCTTCACACATTTAAAAATTAATTTTAGTCGCATATTTGTTCCAGAAAGCAGAATTAGGTTTATAATTGAAGAGTGTGTATTAAAAATCTTTTCCAAATGAATAAAAGTGTACATAAAAAAATGTATTATTTATAATTTTTATGGATGCAAGAAAAAATAGAAAAAGCCTGGTGTAACGCTCAGAAGATTAATATCAGGTAAACAAAATTCGTAAATAATCATTTTCGAGATTCATACAGGGTAAGATATACATTTTAAATTAATTTCAGTGCACTAGTAAACATCAGTACATTTCTTGAATTCTCCAAATAGACCCTACTCTGTCGAGTTCAATTTAGTCCAAGCTGACTCGGGTTATTAATCATCCTCAAGCTGGGAATTTATTTCTGTTTGTAAGAAAAATACCTATGGGCATAAAAAGGAATCCCTAAAGGTCTTCTTCTTTATTTCAAATGCATTACTTCGACAACCTTGTAAGGGACGGATTTAAGGTAGGGGTAGGGTAGGGTACATATATATTCCGGCTTATTCAAGCACATGTGCTTGATCAGAGACCAGCTTATAAGCCTTCGTCAAGTAATCAGACACAGAAAGAATTTTTACTGTCACAGAGAAAGGAAGTACACCCAGGGCGAAGGCGGGAATCGAACACGCACCCGATACAGCGCGCAGACTGCTAGCTTAATGGTCCAAACCACTCGGCCATCCGGGCCCCTGGATTTAAGGTTGGTTGGTTGGTAGACATATATATTCAGGTTTGTGTGCTTGGTCTGGATTAAAGGTTAATTGGTTGGTAGACATATATTTTCAAGCTTGTGTGCTTGGTAACAAAGACCCGCTTATAAACCTTTGTCAAGTACGGACACGACATACACACATACAAGACATATGCTGCCATCTATCGCCACCTCCACAATTTAGACATGTCCCTGAAGGGGAGGGAAATAGTCTCCAGGGACCTGTACCCGTAGTAAACTGAGCAATGACCGACCCCAGGACTTTCGGACCCAACAGATTTAACGAGCACGTACTCCGCATATACTCGGTAGGTCGTCAGTGGTACCGGGACTCGATCGCGGGACCTTCCGATCTCGAGACCGAGACGCTGACCACTAGGCTCCCTACGACCCCAGGATTAAAGGTAAGGTAAGGTAATCGATTCCGGCTGCCTATTTCTAGCCTCCTTCAGGAGCTTTAACACAGCCAATAACGCCTCGTAATTTAGAACCCTGGTCAAGTGACGAGGTCGACACCTGAGCGGGCACCCAACGCAGGATTAAAGGTTAGGTAGAGGGTAATTCATCGTTTCTGGCTGTCTATTTCTAGCCTTACTTATATAAGAAGCTTTAACAATGCCAATCACGCCTCGTAATTTAGAACCCTGGTCAAGTGACCATGTTGACACCTGAGAGGTCACCCAACGGAACTTCGAGCGACATCGTACTCTAAAGATGTCGGGACTTTGTACTCCACAGATTGGATGGATGGTAGACATTTATATTCAGGTTTGTGTGCTTGGTCAGAGACCCGCTTATAAACCTTCGTCAAGTAAGATAGACACAACACACATACACATAAGTGGATCCATCTATTTTTAGAGACAGAGGCCAACTAGAGGATCCCCAGAATTGGCTTGTCACCCCCCGAGGTATTGATTTGGTATGGGAACTTGGAGGACTTTGTGACCACGAAGGATTTAACGTGCACCAGTCACCATTAGCGTACACGGGGGTCTTCGGAAGGCAGCGGGACTCGAACTCGCAACCTTAGGGATGCCAGTCCAAGACCTTACCGACCAGGCTATCCCGGCCCCACTCCGCAGATTTAACGATAAGGTCAGAATAGATTGTACGCTTTCTGGCTGTCTATTTCTAGCCTCCATGGAGCTGTAACAGTCAATTACTCCTCGTAATTCAGAACCCTGGTTAAGTGACGCGTATGGTAGGTAGGTAGGTTGGTACATATATTTTCCGGTTTGTCTGCTGATCAGTGACCCGCTTATAAACCTTCGTCAAGTAAGACAGACACAGACAGAATTATTACTGACACAGAGAGTGAAAGCACACCCAGGACTAAGGCGGGAATCGAACCCGCACCCAGTAGAGTGCGCGGACTGTTCGAGTAATGAGCTGCGATCAAACCCACTAGGCCACCCGTCCCCCTAAGAAAAAGGTAGGTAGGTAGAAAAGTTTCGGCTGTTTATTTCTAGCCTATTCGAGGAGCTTTAACACAGCCAATTTCTCTTAATTTAGAACCATGGTCAACTGACGAGGTTCACACTAGAGCAGGCACCGAAACGGAACTTCAAACAACATCGAACAACGCTAACATCATTGGGACTTTGTATTCCACAGATTTTACGAGTACGTCTGACTCCCGTGATTTTTAAGAATTTGTTTCCAAACAAAATATTGAAAAAAACATTCACTGGCCCCTCGAAGCCCATCTATGGTAATCTACTCCGTTTTTATTTTGGTAGGATTATATAGATCTACAGTTCTAGTGTAAAAGGAAAATTATTAGACTTTTCAAATCTAGAAGATTGAAGAACGTTTAGAAAATTGTTCGTTTTATAGTTATGCGTATAAAAAATCTTGAAAACTATTATAAACTTTTTTTATATTCAACTACGGAAGAGTATAACGTCCCTGAAATTAATGTCGAATAAAAAGATGCATCTACTTTAAAGCATTATAAAAGTTCAAAACCTTAAGTAAGAGAGAGTACCAGTGAAAAAAATTGTCTTTTACACCAATTCGAAAATTACGTTTGTCAAAAATGTCCTTTCCATGAAATTGGAGACTGAAAGGATAAACTGCAATGTTAAACGTGCCTCTTTTTTGTGCAATATAGCTCCATATATGAGCCAAATTGTGTGTGAAGCTGATTAAAATAACTTTTTTCCTTCATAAATTATTTATCTTGAATGATTTTTTTTAAATTAAAATGTTTTTATAAAAATTTTTAATCTAAGTATTAGTTTTTTAGATGCAAAATAAGTCTTAGGTTTCACTTTTTAAGTAGTGTGTAAACATGCCAATGGCTTCATTAAATCTTGTTTAAAAATGTGTGAATTTACCTCTGTATCCACTATATTAACCGCTATCTGTCTACTATAGTATATTTATATTATATTAGTTTTTGAATATTAGAATAGTACCACACTGATAAAAATATTTCTATTAATTTGGATTCAACAACAACAAGACACACCGGACACAGCAAGACAACCCGAATAAATACGTAGGCATTTAAGGCATGCGTCCACATACGAAAGGCATGCGTTATGTGAGTCTCGGTGATCGGAATTATGCAAGCGCAGAACTCAAATAGGTTAGTTTAAGATTGCTTATGTGGAAACAATATAAACTATAGTAAAATTTTAGATAAATGTGATTTTCGACTTTAGGTGTGGGTGGTAGTATACGGTGTTTAGTTCAACAATTTAATTTCTAACTATACAAATTTTAAATGCTCTAATGCAGTATAACAACTTCTCAGTAACTTTGCAGTGAATAATTTTCCATTTTTTGGTAAGATATTTACAAAAAATACAAACCCACTTTTTATTACAATTAGCGAATATTTCATTCAATATTTAAAAAACAGACTTGAACTTTGGCTTACATAAATATAAAAAAATTTTGACGAAAATTCCAATACAGTTTCTTCAAACCAGCACATAACTTTCTCTTTTTATTTTTCTCTTTGATTTATGTTCTTCTCCTGACACAGTTCTACAATTACCATGCATCTAGCCTGTCACAAAATGACGTAAGATACTTTGTAAGAATAATAAAACAACATCTAATGGATATTCACAATGCTGTTGAGTATTTTTCGTAATAGTTTGAATTTTTCCAAGTATTTTTCCGCATTTTTTTAAAATAAAATCTGTATATACATGAATGAAATTAAATGTAGTTTATCTAGTGAGATCTTGGCAATAATTGCGATATAATTAGTTATTTAAACATAAAATAAAATAATGAATATAAAATATTTATGTAAAAAAGTTTATTTTCATTATCACTATACAAACAAATATCACTAAACAAACCGAAAAATCAAATTTTACAATATGAAATTGTTTTTAAATTCATTTATGAAATAGAGTATTGTATTTAATAATAAACGACTAAATTCTAAAAACTTCTTTTGATCTCTTGTTGTTTTAAAAGCTTGCTTCATTATATCCAATAATTGTATGTTAATTTAAAAGTTTTGATTACCAGAATATTTTTGTAAGTATAAAGTATTACTCAGACACCACATCGCGAATTAATACACACAACGAAAATCTTCGTCGATATATTAAGCCAAGAATCAATAAATATTAATTCTTGGTATACATTAAATGATCAGTAGATTTTAGTGTTAGATGTCAGTCTACAGGAATCACCTATTTAATTTTGTCACACTTAAAGTTAAGAGCGACGACCAACTTCTCAAGCGAGGGCTCCTTTTTGTGTTAATAAAATTGAAAATATTTATTTAAGTTATATTACTGCAGCCATATTAAATAGTTTTATGTTTTACAAATGGTTTTTTATGTGATGAAAGTAACTGACTGAAAGGTTTCAATAATTATTTTTGTTAAATTAATTAAAATAATGTTTTTTATTGATATATAAATTTATAATAAAAACAAAGTCTAAATTTAAAAAAAAGCAGCACAGTAGACACTTACAGGTTGTATTTTTCCTGTTTAGTTAAAACTTCATTATTGACTTCATTTGACTCTCAAGTCACCTGAGAGCAGAATACATTTAAATAGGTGGAATATGTGCAAGTGGCAAAAGGGGACCATCTTCGTACACAGTGTACCATTACTCAATTTCTATCAGGATGTTAGTAGTAGGTTCTAGTTCAATTACCTCTCGTACATGATAAAAATACTGCAAATCTCTCAAATATTATCGACTGTAAAGTGATAGCGTTAAATTAATAAAAAGAAAATTTAGACGGAGAGTAGGGTGTTGAAATATTACAAACTAAAAGTCAGAACATTGCATCCCAATTTACAAAATTGTATATTTATTTTTACTTTTATTAAACGTCTAAAATTAGTTACTTCGAATAGATATTTCTAGTCGAATGTTAAAAGTTAAATTGGAATATCGATTTATCGAAAGCCTTGATAATAATTAGCAGGGTATAATTAAGGAATCTTTCAAATATGTAATGGAGGAACTGATACCATTCCTAAATATTAATTCAAATGTATGTAAGAGTTTATAATTGATTTATAATGATCTGCCTTTCCAAATAGTATATTCAACATGGCTTATTAATTTCTTAAATTTAAAACATCTCTTTTAAATATCCAAAATGTAATTAAGTTGGTTATACTTATACATTTATTTCAGAAAAAAAGGTTCGATTACATAAATTTTAGTACAAATGGCCAAACCCCGGAGCTTTAACCAATAAGTAATATTTATTTAGAAAAATTCAATTCAGTATAGAAAATTTACAATTTTTTTAGTGAAATCAATTTAAAGAATTTATTATTTATTTTTCAGAAATTTGTAATAAATGTAATAATAATGTATTCTCATAGGATGAAAACCAATTCATATAACATGCACGCATTGCTTTTCGACAACATAACTTGCGATGATTACATATGATTTAAATTGTTTATTATTAAGCTAAAAAAATAAATTTATTATTCAACTTTTATAGCCAAGAAACTTATATAAATTTTGCAAAATGAATTTTTTACCCAGTAAATTTCATTAATTTAATATTTGCTTTCAAATAATATAAATAATATCAAAATATTTTGTTAAGCATAAGCACCAGTAAACGATATAGAAATTTACTTTCTTAACTCAAGAAAGAATACTCATACAATGACGGAAAAGAAGTACAGTAAGATTTTAATAGCAAACCTTAAAAAAAACTTTAAAGGCTCGTCACCTATCGTTTGTTTTAAAAAAAAATTCTTTAAAAAGTTAATTCCTCAAGGTTTATTGCTGTCTAAGTCGGTGACATGATTTTTTTTTAAATATGCAGCAATAAAACATCTAAAAGCCCTCGTACATCAATAAAATCTCAAGAAAACACACATTAAAGCAAACACGTACAATAAAGCTTAGTATATTGCACGAACGGTTTATTATGCAAAATGTATTGTTTTTTTTTGTAACATTCACTTTTTTCTTTGGCTATGAGAATTTCAGTGCCAAAAAGGACAAATTTGGTTTTAATTCTTTGTTTTTACAGATGATGGGTAGTTTCAAGATTTTCAAGTAAGGTCCGGTGGTTGTGAAAATGGAGTATATTGAGCAACCCAATTTCTTGCCTTGGGATTTTTCCTTACCAGAGTACAGTATGATAGAAAAAAATGCTTATACACATGAAACATGTTTTCCCACTGAATAGAACATGTTTGATGATAAATTTGACTTATTTTTAATTATAACATATACATATTTAGAATTTAATAACACATGTCATAGACATTTCTTAACATACAACATATTTTATCAAATTTAAGACATGAGCCAAAAACCATCAACTCTAGAATCGTACCACATTAATCCTGTAACATGAATATTTTCGAGGTACATATGCGATAGCAATGCCATCCTGTTATTCTAAGACTTTGGGTGAAAAACAAACGAAGAGTTAATTAATGAAACATGAATCGAGATGTTTACCACATTCCGGACAGTTGTATTGCTTAGCAATGAAACGCAAATCACAAAATCGAAACCAGCCATTATATCATAGCTGCCTCCCTTTTCAGCCATTTTTTAGAAAAAATTCTGCTAAACCTCTTCACATTTTACTAAAAAGACTATATGCCAATTGTGAGAAAAAATTATAAATTTTTGAAATTTACTTTTGAGAATAAAAGGCAGATAGTTGACGGACCATTGTCTTACTAAGATTTAAAATTTTATGCTTTTTTATTATTCGCGAGATAAATTTTTCAAAAACAAATAATAAATTAAAACATACTCCATATCATTATTTGCGCGATATAATATTTTTTGTTTATATCATAACTCATTTGCACATTTGCTACGATAAAACGGGAGATCATGTACAGTGTTCTTCAGTTTAAAAAAAATTCAGCAACTCTGGGTATTTAACTAGTATATACATTTGATTTCACTAGTTTTATAAATTTATAAACATATTAATTTCTTAGTAAAAAAAATCTTTTAAATTTACGGGTCTTTCTTGAAAAAATTTTATAATTCCTAAGGATGAACCGTCCCTGAATTTCATGTAAGTCTAAATTTGGAAATTCAATAACAAATAAAGAGCTGAGTGGAAGAACGTGCTAAGTGACATTTTTGAAAAATTGAGATTTTTCTGTCAATGATCATGTTATTACCTGCTTTAAACATAACAGCTTTCAATTTTTTAGAAAACATTCGATATCATATATTTTTCGCATACGAAGTTGGTAGGTGCACGCGTTTTCGTCACTTTTTCAATGGAAGAACGTGCTAAGGATCCTTAGCGTTTTTTTCCACCGAAATCGTCCGATTCCGGAACGATCGTTTAGTGGAAGAACGTGCTAAGTGACACGTTTGCAGAAAATTTTCAGACTTTCGCTTGCATTAATAGCAAAACAAATGATCCATTTGTGGTTTTAATCAAAAAGAATTCAACAAAATGTAATTAATATTTCCTAATTAACTTTAATTATTAAATATAACCAATGAAATAAAATTTATATTGCGTAAAACTGAGTTTTGAGTGCATTTAGCAAAATAGAGAAAAAATGCATTTTGATTTTAAATTTAAACGGAGTTAAAGGTTTTAACGTTTTATAAAATATCGTCTACTTTGAATATCGTCTGATTTTTATTGTAATAAACATAGATAATTTAGCAGCGACAGATGGTATAATTAAAACAAAGTTGCACATGTTCTATATGGAGATCGCAGTTCGAGTTAAAACAACATTGCGCCGAACATTCAAAGCATCTGGTTTGTTTTAAAAAATTAATTATGGGTACAAAAATCGTTTTAAAGCCATTTTACGTTTGATCTCTAAAGCTATCGAACGCATTTTGTGCAATGTCCTAAACTCCTAAAATTATTAAAATGGGATTAAGAAGCAAGCGGAAAGCCGAATTTTTGCTTGAAAGTGTGAATAGCAACTTATACGGTAAGTACAAATTTAATCACGATATTGCTTTGTTATGTGAAACTAAATGTAAATCTACTAGTAAAATTGATGTAAAAATAAAGTAACAAAGTATAAAACGTTATAAGTTCTTAATATTTATTAAAATATCGATGACTTTAAAAACGTACTATGCATCACTATGTAAAAACTATGTAAAAATAAATTGTTTAAACGATCATGTTTTACTCTTGTAGAAATGCTTTAAATTAAAGTAGCTTTCTTAAAATTGATTAAACCCTTAATTGAAAGGGAGAAAGAAAAACGTAAATAACCTTAGGATCTATATCTTGCCATACAACTTATTTTTACTTTTTTTAAATATCAAAGTTTGTTTTTAAATTCGATTATTCTTATCTAAAAACTATTTAAAAATTTATTTCGCTAAAACTTACATCTTGCATTATTATCTTTTTTATACGTCTTTTAAACTTAATATTTATTTTATTCACATGCATTTTTGTTTCTTTTGCTATATTTTTGTATACTTTTTATTAAGTTGATTTGTCTTATTATTCTTCAAAGTATTTAGTTTATAATTTCAGTGATAATGGTATTTTTTAAAAAAATATTTTCAATTAAAAACAAACATTAAGCAAGAAGTTCTAAAATAACTTATATGACCTAAATTCTTTTAACTTAAATACTCAAATAAATCCTTATAGTAGGGACAGACGGACGAACAAAAAGTATAAGATAGGTGACTGATATCTTAAAAAAACTAGGAATGTGTAACACTATATACCAATTTGCTCATTTAAAAGTTATATATATACATTATAAAGTATTTTCAATAACTTTCAAACCTAAAAAGTTCTATGGCAGCTACTTCTTGCACATGTACAATATTGTAGAAAACTTTATTTTGACGTCCGACTAGTACAGAGAACACATGTATCAAATTTGAAGTCTGTATCTATTTTCGTTGTTTAGCAACACCTTTAAAACCAAAAACAGTTTATAGCAGCTTTTACTTGCGCATGAGCAATTTTATCGAAAACATTATTATGACGTCCAACAAGAACTAGGAACCCGTGTACTAAATTTGAAGTCCGTAGCTCTTTTATTTCGAACTTTAAAGTAGTTTCAGACAGACAGACGGATCAATGTAAAAAAAACCCAATTTTTTAGAATGAGCACCCTCCAAAACGTGTAGAAAGCACAAAATCTTCATTTTGGATTATTGACCCCCATCGCAATAGTTTTATTACCTTATATTTTATATTAGGTAATTGAAAGTAATAACTTTAAAAATTGGACGGGTACAAAGGAAGTTGGGGGGGGGGGGGGGGGGTAGTAGGACGTACGGACAGAAAAAAATAACAGACGTACTGGCAGGTGGCCAAACACTATACATTGTAGTCATCTAATTTTTTACTTTCGAACCAAAAAAAGAATTTTCAAAATCAGGCACTTTGGATCGTAAATTGAAAGGGATTTGGACGGACGGACAAAATGATGGACTTACAGGCAAACGATTAAAAAGTATAAAAGAGATCTGTGAAGTCCTATCTTCCAAACAGAAAAAGAATTTTGAAAATCGGAAGGTTAGTACAGAAATTATGAAACGGGTATGGACCAAAATTACCTCAAAAATGTCACTTAGCACGTTCTTCCACTAAACGACTGCCAAAATCTGAAGCACTTCGGAGGAAGAACGTGCCAAGTGCATGAGGTGTCAAGCGCGTTTTGTAAATTTCGTGTTATTACGTAAATTAAGGTTAACCCAAAAGCCACCAAGCATTTTGAAGAACCAAACTAAAATATCATGCAAAAAAACTATGATTTTGTGAATGACAGAAAAGTTCCAAACTAAAAACTTTGAAGCTCATTATCTCGTTTTCACCTTTTTGTCACTTAGCACGTTCTTCCACTAAGCTCTTCAAATAATACAAAATATGATAATTAAATTACCGAAACTTAATAAATTTTAAATACTTAATATGTTTGATTATGTTATGTCATATTTATTCTTTGAATGTTTATTTTTCAAAAGCTTTAGTTTTCATTTCGTCTAAAAAAATGACAAAGGTTTGCTTTTTATCCATATAGAATTCTATTTTTACATTTTACTTAACAAAACAGCGATAAGTATTTTTTATACATAATTCTTGAAAAGATTCTTTGAGCTTGAAAATTCATATTAGGAAAAAATACTGATGTTAACTCTATTATTTTTCCAAGATAAATTAACCGGTTAAAAAAAATCATCTTTGTTTTTCATAAACATTATGCTGGTATTATATAAAACGTTTTAAAGTTAGAAATTAAAATGCAAAAAAACTTAAGTCTTTTCAAAATATAATTTTTTTTTCAATTATGCAAAAAATTACAGTATTTTTTAAACTCAATCTTACCAATGTAAAAATATGTCAATTTTATACATCATTTCAGTGACGTAACATAAGAAATAAAAAAACGAGTTTGTTTAGTAATCTGTTATCATGTGATATTGTATTAGCTTATTTCACGTGTCAAACCCCTTTTTTTTCCTTATTCTGAAATAACCATAGGCCGGCCTTTGTGTTTAGCTTTTACTGTCAATCATTGTAACGGTTAATGTTTTTACAGAAATGAAAACATTTCTTATTTATCTTTCCTTTCCGGTATGTCTCTTATTTTAGGTAAACGTGATAGTCTACAACATGTTTTAATTTTTTTCATTTATACTTAATCATTGAATGTTTTTTTCTTAATTTGTTTATTTAATAAGATTTTCATCAATGACATCTGTACTGTTACACACACCCACTGCCTTATTTCTAACAATGCCACATGAACAGATAAAGAGTAATTTTAAAGAATTGCAATAATTATTTTTAAAATTTAAAGATTTAAAACATATTGCTACCTTTATCAATTTTTCTGTGATAATAGAGACTGTTCTTAAGTATGTATCATTAGGATAAGGTATAAAACTTTTCGATGCAATTAACGATTGAATAACTTTTTTTCTACCGGAATTCTCATTAAAGATTTATAAAATTTAGAAATGTTTTATCAATTTCGGTTACAATACTGCACTTTACAATCAACGCAAATTGCCGTATTCATTGTATATTTCTTGAACTATCGTTAAATGGGCTTTTCCCCGCCTGAATACTCATTAGAAATATCTGACTAACGGTAAAATAAAAACCTTAGAAAGAATTTTACAAGTAATTACTGCCCAGTGCACAAAAGTTCCTGGATAAAGACTATCCACCGATATCTAAAGAGCACCCCCGATTTCAAAAGAAGAGAAAAAACTGTTTCTCTTTTGTTTAACCTATCAGGAACTCCCCGGGGTTCCCTTATAATAAATGCAATTTCCTTTGCTCTTACTGAACTGCCCACTTGAATTTTTCATTATGGGATACGTATAATTCAAAAACCTTTTTTTGCAATTTTCTCATTAAATGAAAGACAACTCTCAGCTGCGAATTCTTCGTTCTTTTTCGGATCTAGACTCTAAAAATCTGTTAAATGAAAAATTTCTTGAATGGTGTGTATCAGCAAAGATCAGTGAAGTAATTTGTGGAAAGAATATACTTAATTATCCTTTATTCCTTGGGATTTTATTTGATAAATTCTAGAAGATTAAATTCTTTCAAACCTACGAAATGCAGTATATGATATAAATTAACTTGAATTAACATCGAATTTAAGTAAAGCAATATAATATTTGTAACGACAAAAAAGTCTTTTTTTTATAAATTAAGTTAAATATATTTTTCAAATATTTATGATTCGTTTCTGTACATAAAAAATAATTTAGTTTCAAAAAAAAAACTATTAAAATTAATTTTAAAGACGCAAAAAATGAAATTATATTATATTTATATCGAAAAATTATTTTCTTATAAAGTTTGAATTATTCCTTCTGATGTAAGAATACTATCAAACCGAAAAATTATTATTTATTATTATTTTAAAACGTGAATAGCTGTGGAAATCTTTAATAAAAAATATCTATAAAAACGTTCAAAAAAGTAAACTTATAATAAATTGTAACTTTGTGAATTTATAAGATTTTACCAATTAGCAGAAAAACGAATATTAATTGAAGATAACTTTGAATAACTAGAGTTTTTTTATTGAATAAGCACATGTGGTAGTAGAATTTAGAAACCCTGTTTAACTATTGCCAAACAAAACGGTTTCAAAACTCGCCAAACATATGGTTGTGTCATTCCAAAGAAAGATTCGCGTTGGTACGTTTTTATACCCTATTTATATTTTCGTATATGCATATAGGCGACCCCGCGCATTCATGGTACTACCTGAGCCGTGTATGCAACATAGGAAAACGGGCAAATAACAGTAAATATTATCATTTTTAATGAGATTAATTATTACTAATTATTTTACTACAATTTATTATTTAAGTTCTCTTTAATGCCCGCGATTCGATATTTTAAACTTAGCCCAAAGTGACATGAATGTGTGGTCCGACAATAGTGAAACGTCATTTAACAAAACCTAAAAAACCTCAAATCTACTAAAAATTGCGAAGAGTAAATTATATCGATAACATAACATAAAACCATGCAGTCGGATATATGCAGGCGTTATATATGTAGTGCACATTTTATATTTTAAATATTTAGTTTAAAGGACACTCTATAGGGATCAAAGTGGTTCTTCTTAAAGCATTTGTGAATTCAGCTCACATGTTAAGTTAATTTAAGTGGAAGTCAGATTAACATTATCTGAAGCGAAAGGTATGTCTAACAAGATCAAAGTGACATGTCTTTAAATCAGGACGTTCCCTAAAGAATTATGTCCAATTTAACAAATTATACTAATGTTTTACAAAAGCAGTATCAGTTCTCAAACTTTTCCTAGTTGCACTGAAGTAGAAATATAGTTACCCCAAATGCATATTTTATTTTGACTTATTTGCTTTTCTGTAGCAAGGTAGGTTTTGATAGTATTTTTAGAAAATGTGTTAGGATATGTTTCATGAATCGTATTTGGAAGAACGCATTAGCGTAAATAAAATATTGAAATATAATGTTAGAGATGCTATAGGACATATTTATTATATCAAATACATATCTCTCTCAAGAGATAAATTTTACATACAAAACTAAACAGCATAAATGTTAATTTTGAGTATTAGTTGAAGTTTGTTAAAAACCAAAATAGTGCTATATCGAATGTCGCGAAAATCCTTTTAATATTATCCATATTCTGCGTAAATTGGTAGAAGCATTTTTTTTATAATCAAACTTACTTTAACTATTGGTTTTATATATTTGATTTTTAATGTAAAATCAATTATAACGAAAAAAATAATAAAGGAATTTTATGTTTAACATATTATGCCCCAAATTGAGATTTAGGTTTTAATTATTTTTTGCTTTTCCTATTTTAATGATACTTGTGCAATTAATAATTATATATTAGGGCAAAAAATAGTTGAGACAAAATTAACTTTATGCTCCGAATTCATTTCCTTTGTTCCTCCCTTATACATGCAATTAATAAATTGCACTGACCAACAATTGAATTTTAATGAATGACTATCATTTACCTTCTAAGTCTTTAACTTATTGAAACCGAATTAGGCATTTTAAAAAACCAATTAAATTTATTTTCCCTCAAATGAATCATGAAAAGGAAACAATGGCCTTATCTGTTGTAGTTATAAGTACCGTCCCGAGCTTAACGAGTAGGCGCAGGGTAACTAAAAAAAAATTCCGAAAAAATTACTTACCTTTGGAGATTTTAATGGACCGAAGCCAAATATGTCAATCAGAAAGCTTCACCTCCACCCATTTACAGTAAATTGAACTAAGTAAAGTAAGAAATAAGAGGATGTGTAAGTGTTACAAATTCTGTTTTCTTATTTTTATTCAATTAACATGATAACTAGTAATTATAGTATGAATTATTACTTGACACACCTGCTTGATCGTAATAGAAATGAGTCCTCCATATAATTACTATAAAATAGATATATTTATTTTCTATTTTATAGCGTATTTTTTGGAAAATTTTATTTAAATTTATTTCCTATAATTTAAGTTATTTTAACGAAAATATATCCAAGAGAAATTTTTTCAAATAAAATGTATCTGATGGATTAGTGAAAAATAGTCCCTGTTTTATAAGGGTACACCTGCACAATAAGACAGTTTAGCGTTCTTCATGTATTTTATCTATGTATTTTTTAAGAAAAAAGTTTATCTAAAACCAAATTCGAAACGAAATTACGAAAAAAACTATTTACAAAGTTATATAAAAAAATAAAAACGTCGAAAAATTACGCAATCACAAACGGTTCTTCAGATTCCTATGTCACTGCTTTCGTCACACGTGGCTATCGTTCCGTGTGCCGACGTTGAATAATGTTTGGTTCCTGATATTACTATGTAATAAAGTGGCATTAGGAATTTTATATATTTCGAGGTAATTTAATGATATTACTGTGTGTGTTTTTTCAGTTCCGCTGTTTTTTTGTTTTTAATTAAATAAATAGGTTTTGAACAAAATAAATAATAGCATTTAAAAGGCATCCATTAAAAAACGTTTCAAAAAACCTTTTCCAAAAAATGCATTTCATACTTCCGCATATAACTTTGGGAGGCAGGGGAGTCTAGTCGGAAAGGCGCTTGTCTTTTATGTGAAAGGTCACAGGTTCTGGCCTGAGCATTGTCAAAATAACCGCCGGCCTATAAACGGTCTGCGTAGCCAAAACGTCCGACGAATAATTCCCCGTGTAGAGGTATGGCACTTTAAAGTTGCTTCAAAGTCCCAGCGTGGCGTTCAATGTGGCTTGTCGTTACTCTTAAAAGTTGTGTTTGGTGCATGTACTCAGGTGTCGACTCGTCACTTGACTGAGGCTCTAAGTTAAGACGACCGTCGCCAATTTGTGTAACTCTAGTGCGACGTTATTCAACTCAACTGGGCACATAACTTTGATTTGTTTTTTAGTATATCTCTTTCACTAGTGACCAGTAAATGGTCTTCTAATGAACACGTGCGTTATTTTTTTAAAATAGGTGAGACAGTTGAAAGCGATAATGCATTAATTTTTGCGCAGCTACTTAGGCATATCAATTAATGGAGCTCAAGGGGAAATCTACCGTCTACTCTTTTAATTTATTTCCTTATTTGAAACATATTGGAAATAATAGTAATAAAAATTAGTTTCTTAAATTTGTCTATAATTAAAAATCGCACCTAAACACGACACTTTAAATCGAAGGAAGAAAGATGCCATTTGTATAAGGCCAAATTACAAGAAATTGAAGAAAATATATATTTTTATTTTATATTTTTTTTAATTTTTGCTTATAAAAGCATGCATTTTTATGTATAAATACAGGGTGTCCAGAAAAGGACTCCCTGTTTTCAAATTAATAAAAAAGAAATGATAAGATATTAAAAATTTTTTCAGAAAACGAATGAGTCATGTCTGGATTGATATGGAACACTTATATGTTAGTTATGTTTATTTGTTATTATATGTTATTAAACTTTTTTATGTTCAATTAACCGACAGATAGCACTGCAATACCATGTGTTGGATTCCACGCAATAACTATTGCTGCTTTCCCTGAACTGAAAGCTACTGAACATTTCTGAACACGTGTCCTTCTTTTCGGTATATACGCATGCCTAGTTCTTTCATACAGCCAACACACGGTATTGCCGCGCCATCTGTCGGTTAAATTGAACATAATAAAGTGTAATAACATATAATAACGTAATAAACATAACTAACATAATAAAGTGTTCCATATCAAATTCCAGACATGACTCATTCGTTTTCTGAAAGAATTGTGTTAATATCTCTATCCATTTCTTTTTTATTAATTTTTGAAAACAGGGAGTCCTTTTCTGGACACCCTGTAGTTTTTAATGTTATTTTAAGTAATAAAAATCGTAAAACGATTGATCTAATGCTATATTGGAAAGTAATTTTAATTCCCCATTGAAATAAATATTTTAAATTTTGATCATTATTTTTTTTAATATATAAACAAAAAAGAGTTTACCATTTGCAACTTCTAAACACATTTGCGAAATCAAGTACTTTTTCCGAATAACGAATTAGTTTAAAAGAGAAACCTTTAATAGAGCTTCCATTAGTAAAATTAAAACATGTGAGGAATAAAATAATTTTCGATTTGCCTCGATTTCGAAATTGCCTAAATTTGTTGTAAAATTTTATTTACCTAGCAAATTGTTATATTTATTACATTTTGCTCAATATGAGCCAAATTTTTTAAGGCCAAACAAGTTTTCTTTATAACAACGATTGTAATGTAATATTGCAGCAAAAACATTTTAATAAATCTGTATTTATTTGAATCCGGTTTGACTATTAAATGTACGATTAAAAACATATCAATTAATTGCAAAATATTGAATTTAAAAACTCTTAAACCGCTGTAATCTCGAAGCGGGTAGGTAGAAAGTATAGGGCCGTGTAACAACTTAGACACGGGCTATGTCACTATCTGCTTTTCCCCTCCTGCGTCGTTTAAAGCTGGCTTTTTAAATCGCTCACTTTAAGTCGGCGCGGCGGGTAATAAATTAAATAATGCGCAGAATGAAGACATTTTTGGATCTATCTTTTCAACATTCTGATTCAATTTTAAACTAAAAGTGCTAACTCTCATCGCAAGTAACAAACATGGTTTTGTCGCATAACATCATGATTTTTAAAACATTAAGGGTTTTAGCAATGCTCGATTTTATAATATTACTCTCTCTCTTTTATGTTATTTGAAATATTCTCGAGGAGTCGGATTATTTTGAAAGAGATCGATATAAAATTGTGTACTTTTTATACAATCAATCATCTGTTAAGTTTACTAGCCAATAATGGGGAAACATGCAAAATTTCTTTAAAAAATATAATGAAGTGTAATCATACTAACTAAATAGGGAAATACAAAATTATTTTTAAAAAAACTAGGA
This sequence comes from Oedothorax gibbosus, assembly GCA_019343175.1. Classification (NCBI taxonomy): domain Eukaryota; kingdom Metazoa; phylum Arthropoda; class Arachnida; order Araneae; family Linyphiidae; genus Oedothorax; species Oedothorax gibbosus. The sequence goes on along the minus strand of JAFNEN010000073.1, from coordinate 1,133,751 downwards.
TCCTTTATCATTTTTATCCAAAAAAAAAAGTTTCTAAAGTACCATTTTAGCCTTATGCAGATATCAAATAAGAATCTTAAGTTCTGACAAATAAGCAAATTTCATCCTGATCGTGTTTCTCATCACCCTTTGGTTATAATATATTTTAAATCATTAAAACTTGGCAATGAGGTTTTTCAGATAGATTCCAGTAGAATAGCTATCCTACCAGTGCTACCCAAGGCTACATTCTCGGTATGTACAGCGTATCCTCTAATTGAAGTTCTCCAACCAAAAGTGCGCTTTGCCAAACAACAGACTAATGCCGGGGCCTGACAAAATGGATCGGGGCGACCAAACATTAATCAGACGCAGTTCAATTTGTCACGATGCCGAAGTGCATGCTACTGAATGAAAGAAGTCATTTTGGTACTTTGACAAAGCTGCAAGTAAAACTTTCGGTTTGATTTATTCAAAAGAACAAGGAAACATACATTTTAGAAAAAAAAAAACGTTATTAATTATTCTACACACATTCACAAACCAATTTATTTTTTAATGGCAACCATTACACTAGATGTTCACCATTAGCATATCATGTTTCCTGTATTAATTGAAAAAGTCTTCTCAAGGAGTTGAAATTCAAACTTTGATAGTATCGATACGTACGTTGACGCTTATCTGTAATTACGTCACACATTAGCAACTGCCCCCAAATAGGCGACAGCTATTAATCAATTGATATGCATATGAACGTGTGTTTTACCGCTCAAATGTTGACTTTATAAAACAAGTTTTAGCAAGTTACACTATTTCCAAAGTTAGTCATGCCAGTGAAGTCACTGTGGAGCCCACCCAAGAGTGAAGGAACGGCCATGTGGGGACGGAGATAAACCGGAGAGCAGGGGCTGTCACCAAGTATTTCTACACTGGGATGGTCAATTGTCACCAGGTCATTTGTCATCCCCTGGTCTGGGTTGGAGGGGACGGGATATGTCGTAATGTGGCATTCATTCCACTCACGGGGTTCATGGAGGATGAAGACCAGGGCTTAAATGAGATTTTGAGTTTCTAGGTACACAAACAGCATAAAACGTCGGTTAAGACATCAAAAAATGGTCGGATTTTACATGGTATTCGGTCGGTGTCGAAGAAAGTGCTTCCACCTTTAAACGGTGTATTTTCTATTATGTAACTGTTATCTTTCATACATGAGCGTGGTTTAAATGAGATTTTGATTTTCTAGGTACTTGTACAGCATAAGACGTTGGTTAAGACCTCGAAAAAAAGTTGTATTTTCGTTGGTATTCGGTTGGTGTAGAAGAAAGTGTGTCCACCTTGAGCGATTTGTTTTCTACCATGTAACTGTTATATAACCTACATGATCATTGTTTATATGAGATTTTGCGTTTCTTGGTATCCAAACAGCGTAAGGCGTCGGTAAAGACATAGAAAATTGGTCGGAATTTGGATGGTATTTGGTTGGTAGTGAAGAAAGTCATCAATGCCTCCACAGAGTAACTGTTATCTTTTAATCTAGTACCTAAAATAAAAAATACGTATGATATAGTGTTTTTGTGTGGCATGGAAATATTATTAACATAATTTACGTTAAATAAATCGAGCTTTATTCCTGTAGTTACTTAAATTTGGCGAATCGTACATTCTGAATTCGAAAGGTATTTGGTCAGTGTCAAAGAAAGTCTGTCCATCTGGAGATGTCTCTTTGACTTAGTAAATATCACATTTTAATCGGACATAAAAAATAAACAAATGTATAATAAGATCACATTTAATTACATGCACACAATTGAAGTCAAATACCATTAATTTGTAATAAATGAAAGTTATCCGATTGAATAAAATTGACATCTTTCAAATAAATACAATTTATATTTACATTAACTACAGATTATATGCCGTAAAAATATAATACTGATTCGTTTCAGATTTTTAAGCTTAATTAAAAAATAATTACCATTAGTCAATATCAACAAACAAAAACTTTCTTCTGAATTTTTTGAAACTTCTTTGTCAAAACTACACAATATCTGAAGTAAACACTTTTAAGAATGTAAACATTAATTTATTATTCAATTTTCTTTTACAGAATCTTTTTAAACCATGTAACATATATCCAACAATGTAAGACTTATCTGCATATCCGAACTGTTTTCTAACCTGAGGCTAATTTCAATATGTTTAGAATATCCGTGGCTTTGTTATTGATTTTTATTAGTGAAATGTATTTATGTATGCATTTTTATGATATCATTATTGCATTTTGTATGTTATACTTCTTTAAATGAAGGGTCCTAGTTGCAAAACTCAAATTATCCAAAGTATAACTAAGGTATAGAGGCCCGTCCGTTCATTGAGGAATTTTGACAGTCGTAAATTCAACTGAACGAAGTCTCCAATGAACCGATCATACCCATATATCTTAGTTATACTTCGGAAAATGTGAGTTCTGCAACTATATCCTTGAAATATCGATTTTCGTTTTAATATTTTGGAAACAAAATCAATTCTTGTTACGCATATATTTATTGGTTTATGAACACAATATGCAGCAATACTGGTAAATACAGTTAATTTCCAACTCTAATACAACACCATATTTAATTATATTACAAGATTAACTATAAAAGGTCAAAATTACTATTTTTAACCATTAAAACTTACACTATTTTGAATAAAAATCTTATACAGATGCTTCTTTTTTGTCAATTTTTAAATAACAGTACCTTAGATATAAAATAATTCACTACTCTATGTTTATGTATAGTACTAGCATGTTTTCTCAATTATTGTTACGTTTTTACAAACAACAGAACAAATTCTATTAAGTCATCAATATATTGCTTTGTTTCCGTTTAATAAATAATTATGCCAATTAAATATTTCTCTGCAGAAATAGTAATATAGAACCTACAATACGAAATACTCTCTCGCACAAATTGGAAGTATTTAACGTTAATGAAAAGTATAAATTTGAGCATTGTTTAATTACTTCCCTAAGCTAATGAGTCATATTTTTGACGCAATCTCTTTCTAGAATGTCAATTTTGAGCATGATTTATTCCACAGAATTCACCGCTCTGAAAAATGCCCCACTACTTTCGCTCAACTTCCATTATTGTCTTCTTCGTAATGCAACGCGAGTCGCTATATCAATTTGAGCAAACTTCCCACACCAACTTTTATTTCCTTACCTATGCGAAATTCTTTGTTAAAAATGTTTTCATGTATCAACTTTGACACATGTCAAACCTTATGGAAATTAATTCCGGCTTCACAAAGAAATATCAAGATGCGGTTTTGTAGAGGTTGAAGGCAAGAAGAAGGTGTGTATGTTGTCGAAGGGGATAAACCGGGTGGCATTGTGAAGTGATTGATAGCGATAGAACTAAGCCCAATTTGGGTAGAAGAACTTTTGGAGGGGCTGTTCCAATGGAAATATTTGGCTTGTTAAGTTTGTTTTATTGGGTTTTACTTGATATGTTTTTTTTTTAGTTTCTCAAAAAGGGTGAGCTAATCCGGTCCTCAATAGCCCAACATTGTAGTACAACCGACTTCGCCCGTCCGTGGCCGAGTGGTTAGGGCATCAGCCTCGAGATTCAACCTTCTCAGGGGTGCGGGGGTTCGAATCCCACCTACTGCCAGTCATCCTATAAATCGGATCTGTGCTGGAAATAGTATAAAAATCCTCATCACGGATGGGCCCGAGTACACAGGGACAGACGTGCTCGTTAAATCTGTGGAGTCCAAAGTCCCGACGGTGTTAGCGTACGATGTCGCTCGAAGTTGGGGACAGGGTGCTCGCTCAGGTGTCGACCTCGTCACTTGACCAGGGTTCTAAATTACGAGGCATTTATTGGCTGTGTTAAAGCTCCTGAAGGAGGTTAGAAATAGGCAGCCGGAAACGATTACCTTACCTTACAACCAACTTTTCGTTTTTAAAAATTTCTTCCCGCTACAATAATACCAAAATATAATTCCCCTTTAGGGATAAATTTCTAGGAGCTATACCGCATTCTTTAATAAAGATAAATTAGTAAATAACATGGCCAGAGCTTTTTTTTCTAGTGTCTAAACCATAATTTTTAAATTTTCTTGTATTTGAATGTCTATTTTTTTCGTTGTTTTTAGTTTTTTTTCTTATTTTGGCACCAGTGGCTTGTAAATATCTTTTTATTTTTTACAGTTGCGCTATAGCATTTTCTCTTTTTCATTTATTTATCACTAAAGATTGAAAATCGTTTAAGTCCCTAAACTACTGTGCTATTTAAATTCTTTTAATTTTTATTTGCGTTTGACTGCAGTGCTTTTTTTTCACTCTTATTGATGAGTTTTGTTTATATTTACTGAGCGTTTGTAGTTTATGAATAGTTTTAAGTGTATTTTTATTTACAAATTGCCTAAGTAAGTGTGTTATTGCTATTAGTTGTAGACACAAAACTTAACATGTAAGTCTTAAATTTAGTGGGGAATACTGATGTAAACCATTCACAAATGCACTGCTTGTAATTGTTTGATTGCTGATAAAGTTATAGAATAAAGCAATGCATTCCTGCATGGTAAATCTAGAATTCACCAGAATGCGTCACACTGTGTCAGTCTACACTGTTAAAAATTTGGTGCTCGGTTTCACCATGATATTAGTTGGTTCCACCATGATATTGGTTCCTAGTAGCTGCAACGGCTGAATAGTGAAATGTTTCCCCTTTTTTTTCGGTGTTTGGTTGAACCATTTTTCTGGATTTGGAAACAAAAACCTGAGAAATGGTTCAACCGAATACCAAAAATATGGTGGAACGTTTCACCATTCAGCCGTTGCAGCTACTAGGAACCAATATCATGGTGAAACCAAGCACAAAATTGTTAACAGTGTACCGCTTGTTTTCTCTGGCATACCAACTGACATTTTTTTTAAACAAGATTTTTTTTACAGTACATTAGTACAAGAAAATATTTAGGGACTTTAGATCATATGTTTTTTTTATTTTTTTTTACTTGGCGATGTTTGGAATATTACAACACAAATTGAGTCTAACATCTTCTGCTTCCTCTTTCCCCCATGTCCTGTGGTGAGGGGGGTTGTCAAGGCAGAGGAGAATTCACTTGACGCAGCCTCACCATTGTTTTTACCCCGAATAGATTTTTGTGTGTCACTTTTATGTGCTTTTGTGTCGTGGATTTTAAAAAGTGATTGAAAGCGGATAAATGAAGAGGTCCGAATCAGAGCGGGTGTTGTGACGTCCCCCTTTTCGGGTGACGTTTATTGTTGTGAAGACACTGAATCGATTGTCGTGACTTGGAGTGCGTTGTGTCGCGTTGAATTTTGGATGCATCAGTTTGTGGGACTCGTCTGTATTTTTATGTCACGTTTGAACGAATGTTTTCTGCATGGTTTATTTGGGCCAGTGTTTAAAATGTATCCCTATTTTGATGCCAAATTACGATGAAGTTAAATTTTTAATGATTCTGTTACATTTTGGCAATTCATAAAATAGTTTTAATAAATTATTTCGAACGTGTAATGTAATAAAAAAAATGCGCTATTTATAAATGATCATAGAAATTGATGTTTTAGTTATGAAAATTAGCTCTGTAGCAATAAAAATTATTTATTAACACTTAAGATTAACCTGTAACACTGATTGTCACTTCTACATCATATGAAATATTAAAAGAAAAGTAAACCTATAGCTCAACTTGTAATTAGCATCAGATATGATGTGAAGTGAGGCATTAACACTTATCAATTATAACTAATAATAAAATTAAAAATTAGGAAAAAAACGTTTCAGACAAAAGAGGAAAATATGGAGGTGGAAGTAAAGCCGCTTAGGGCAGATTTAAGCAATAAGGTATATTTTTACTTTGATTGGCTGAATGATCCGAAAACTCCGAACCTTTCACTCATCACTTATGTTGCTGTACTATGTACTTTATTTTAATTATTTCTTTAAAAATGTTTTAAAATAACGAAATAAATATGGTTGTTACTAAATTTTTTTTAAGTGATACATATCACTATTAGAATGTGGATTACGAATAGAGAAATGAGTGTTAAAAAATTAAATTATTGGGGTGGAAAAATTACATTAAAAATCAGCGTTTTTATTTTTTCCCAAACTATCTACGAGATGCTAGTCATTCTTTGTGTTTGGAATGATCGCAATGTTGACAGGTCAAATCGGATTTAAACGAGGCTCGTTTTTTGACCATGGTTCAATTTTCCTTTTTTGCGTCAATTCACTTTTCATCATTGTTGAACAACACAAAATTATACAGAAAACATTATTTTTTAATTTCTTCTTTAAAATTTATTTTTTTAGTTACTTTGCGAAACAAAAAACGTTTTGCGTTTATTTTCCTAATGATAAATTTTCCGAAAAAGAATGTAAATATTTCATATTAGTGTTCAATTAGTGCAACTCAATGGACAATTTCACAAAACAAACAAATTTTAATGACACAAACACAAAATGATATCATACGATGTGATTTTTTAGAAAAAATATCATAAAAAATTAAATTCTAAATTTGGTTTTTAAACTGTCTCTGGGAAGTAAATCCCCCTATTGTCTTTAGTGAAGATAGTAATGCTAACAGATCGTCTATTTCATAAAACACACCAATTTTAAATGACACAAAACACAAGAAATGATATCATCATTAGCGATTGCTGATTTTTTTAGAAAAAAGTAGCATAAAAAGAATCGAATCACTTCTAAATTTGGTTTCGAAACTGTCTCTGGGAAGTAAATCCCCCTATTGTCTTTAGTGAAGATGGTAATGCTAACAGATCGTCTATTTCATAAAACACACCAATTTTAAATGACACAAAACACAAGAAATGATATCATCATTAGCGATTGCTGATTTTTTTTAGAAAAAAGTAGCATAAAAGAATCGAATCACTTCTAAATTTGGTTTCGAAGCTGTCTCTGGGAAGTAAATCAACCTATTGTCTTTAGTGAAGATAGTAATGCTAACAGATCGTCTATTTCATAAAGCACACCAATTTTAAATGACACAAAACACAAGAAATGATATCATCATTAGCGATTGCTGATTTTTTTAGAAAAAAGTAGCATAAAAAGAATCGAATCACTTCTAAATTTGGTTTCGAAACTGTCTCTGGGAAGTAAATCCCTCTATTGTCTTTAGTGACGATAGCAATGCTGACAGATCGAAGCGGATTCCAGCGGGACTCTTTTTTTCGTCGCCCTAGACTCTCTTTTCCCTGTACTGGGTCATTTCACTCTCGATCTCAAAATAGACTTAAGAGATTTATAACTCTTCAGTCTTTTTGACTTTGACAAATATCCGGCGAACAAAAGAAGGACGCGACTTTACCCTTTTTTCTCGTCTGAGTTATATTCCTTTTTGGATACTCACAAGTCGTTCTATGGGTTGGTTTCACACACATGCAACGTAGAGTTTTGTTAAATATGCTTTATTATCCCTTTACGACCTAACTCAAACAGTGTTGCAGGTATAATGATCAAGCTTTTTAATCAAGCTGTCAGCATTCACATTGTTTAAGCCAGCTTTTCCAGTAAAACTCTAACATTTAACCTTGTAAACCTTATTCAGCGCAATCTGAAAGGGTAGTAAAGGGATGTTGTATAATCCTGAAACCCCAACGAAATCTTTCACTTAAATTATTTATCTAACATATTTTCAATCGTCATGTTTTTAAAGTATGCTATAAATTAATATGCATTTTTTTTTACATCTTTGTTGAGGGGCGCATATTGTAATAGGTTTTAAGGTCTTAAACGCTGTAAATATAAATTTATTGTATTGTGAATAAATACAGTTTGATATTTTTTTTGTAATTAATAGGCGATTACAACTGATTTTTAATCAAAATGCCTTTAAAATTTAATGGCCAAAAACTTATGCAAGACGTTCAAAATAGTGCTTACCTCATGTTACGTTTTTTTCCCTACAAATAAACAACTAATACCTGCAATCAAAGATTGAAAAATAATTATAAAGTAGTCCTCTATGGGTTCTTTATAGTTATTTAAGTTTAAAATGAATTTAGTACTAACAGGAACGCAATACAAAACAATGGTTCAATGGATGTCGCGTCTAAGGACGGTATAGAATATAACAGATTTCTAAAGGTATAGTGGGATTACGAAGAACATTGGTGTTCTGTAGCAGTAGATGTTTCTTTAGAATATTTTAATAGCTTGCAATAATTTAGTTTATTAAAGAAATAGTATTTAGTATTTTTTTAATATAATACCGTTGACCGACCTGCCTATGACAGTTATACAGACGTAAATATCCGTCAGATTTTCAAAGACACATTTTCTTTAATTAATTTATTCTGAATAAAGTTTATTATTTTGGATTATTGAGGTATTGACATTTTTTATGCCATTTAAATGCCGAATTAAAGAAAAATTTCAAAAGGTATTCCTTCAAAATATATATAAAAATGTAATGTTAAACCATTTTAATTTGCTCTGGTTGGAATATATTTTAGTTAAGTTTTTTTTAATTCTCAAGTTAAGTTTTCAAGTGCAGAAATTGTCCAATATTACGTTTGTGTTATGCAAAAATAAGCTCTATAAATTGTAAGACCGAACTGTTTTTATATAGAGTTGAATTATTTGACAAACACAAAATAATATAACACAGAGAACACAGAATTTACAACCATCGGAAACATCCGCATTCTAAAGATGCATCTTGAAACAAACATACTGCTCTATATATCGTAAATAATCATTCTTTTGTGAATACTGAAATATATTTATGGTATATAACAAGAATCATCATTAGGATTCCTCTTTTCAAAACAAATTCAAAATAGTGCTGTATACAACTTTGTCATACAACAGCAGAGTATTGAAAAGTTTCAATCTGATAGCTCTTCTTCTTATTTTGTGTATCTTTCGGTTTCCTTTCAGCTGAAAAGCAACTTTGGAGTGATTGTGAAACTTTGGGTTTGATATGTAAATAAGAGTCAGTAGAAGGTGTCAAAAATTTGAGCATCCATTGGAAAAGGGTGACACCTATCCTGTTTTTCAGTAATTTTATAGTGAAACACTCTAATACTGAGTTGGGTTTTAACAAATTATTTTTTAAATTTAAAATTTATACAAAAAATGTGGAAAACACATTTTGTTTCACATTTATAAAATCTGCATATTAATTTTTTTAATGTAATAAGGTGATTGCATGATCACATTGAAATTTTATATATGAATTTTGGACTGGCTCAAAGTAGGGTGGACGAAAAAATAAATTTTTGAGTACAAACTTCTAATAGGACTCAAAAGTTGCGTTTTGTCATGCTGATTACTGGAAATATAATAAAAAAATTCCTAATTAATATTATGTGCTGCCTCAAAGCGGTTGAAGTTTGAAAAAAATGCCAAAAATCAACTCATTTTAATTTTACCGCCAGAATTTACTGATTACGTTTCATACTTTGAAAAAAAAATATCATTCAGTTATATATCGTTATCATAAACAATATTTTACAAATGCTATTCAAAATTTTTAAATTCTCGAGAAAAAAAATGTTAAAAATACGCGATTTTTTTGAAAAATCACAAAAAAATTTATAGCTTTTTAAAGTGAACCTGTTTGGAATTTTAAATTATAGAAAAGTGCTCTTATACATAGGAATGGATGCTTTACATTATGTTTAACTTATATAAGCAGCAGCATAACAGTTATTATGAAAAGTCAGGCCGTAGTTTGGGTAGTGGGTAAGTTTGCTCCATTATAGTTTAAATTGTAAAATGCATTCTTATTATTACTTTATTTGCCCCTTTTTTTTTGGACCCAGGGCATATTCTGGTCCGATCGGAAAGTCTGGTTGGTTGTGAAGAGCTTCCAATGTGCAGTTTTTTAAAAATGAAGTAGTTTTGCCAAGTCGCTTGTAAAACATTACTAAAAGCCCTTAGTATAGAGCAAAAGTATTTGATGGATATTTGCTAGGGAATTTCTGCAGGAAAGTGTTTCACTGACCTGTTGTAAAGGACGCCTGGGAACATTTGTCATTCGAGGTGGATTACAACTGCTAACAGAATATTAAGGTTGCATGTTGGAACATCTGCACCTTCAAAAAGCGTACAGATATTGGCAACGTTTGTTTGCAAAGTGTATGCTCCGAAGGGTTCCAAATCAGGAACAAGCCATCTTAAAAATATGGAGTTTGTCATCTTTTTGACACCATAAATAAATGTCAATACTTGAATCGAGAACTCAAAAATATTATCCATCCGGTAATCCGACGTAATGGATACTTTGGTCATCCCGAAACATTATCCTCTGCATGATAACTGACGAAGGCCACATTCCCACATGTGAGGGAATTGGCTTTAAGAAGGATAAAGCAAGCAATGAGGCTAACTAAGAAAATTGTAAGAAGAGTTGAGCTTCCCAAGTTTAACTTCAATGTCAAGGAATACATCGACATCATCGACTGGTCCAACACAACTGAAGAGCTTAGTGGGAGAACGTGCTAAGTGACTTTTTTGAAAATATTGAGATTTTTGTGTAAATGAACATATTACTAACTTCTTTAACGATACCCCCCCCCTTTCGTTTCCCCCCCTTTTCATAAACTTTAAGCTTAGTAATTTTTTACGCTTTACAAGTAACGTTTTCAACAGATCTGAGTGAAAACGATAAACTTTAAAGCTCATTTTCTCGTTTTCACCTTTTTGTCACTTAGCATGTTCTTCCACTAAGCTCTTCAACTGTGACAGAACCTCCGATTACAGCATCTGTCATCAATTACAATATCATTCGTACTTTTCCCAGTCGGAGATGCATCCGCCCTTTTTCAAATTTTATGTAAAATACTATATTTTTTTTATAAAAAACACACAAGAACTATTTTATTCTCAAGGTTTATAAGTCCATTGCGTTTTGTTATTTGTAACCATATTTTTTTTCGTATAAATGAAACCATATTAGGTTCCCAATATAAGTCTCACTTTTCCTATGGGAGATTAACATGGGAATTTTTTTCGTGTGTTTCAAACATTAAACCCGATTGTGGACCCTCAAGACATTAAACTAGAGTTCTGAAGTTTTTACACTTTTTATTCAGTATATCATAATACAAATTTTTCATGCTATTAGATATGGAAAAAAGAATATTTATTTTTCAGCATATGAAATCACTCCACCCTACTCTAATACTGCATTTTGTTTTTTCAATTGTGTTTGTTTACAGACGCTGCTTACAAATACTTATTACAAAAAATGTTGGTAAGAACATCATTTTTGAAAGTTTCATTCAATTTTAAATTTATCTGCATATTATTTCAGTTACTTAATATGCATATTAAGGTGGATTGGCATAATCTACTTTGAAATTTTTACTAGCTATGAATGTTGGACATGGGCCAAATGTCCATAATAACAATCCTGAAAAAAATTATTTTTTGATTACTCTATGATCTTCCTCTTCAAATTGAAATATTTTTTTTTAAAAAATTGTTTGCAGTTTAGTGTAATCTGGACAGGTGTGAAAGACGTATTCTAAGAAAGTACGCAAATACACTTAAGTCATTACCTGTTTTCTGGTTAGATTAGGTTAGTTTGAATTATCGCCGCACTAGAGCTTGCGTCTGCTTTCTGGAAAGCAGCACCTACGCCATTCCTTTATATGCACTGACGATAGACCGGAGCTAGTTTTCGATGTTTCTTTCTCTTTAATTGCATATTTTTGTCATATTTTTTTTAATTTTGTAGAAAAAAAGATATCATTACTTTCCTCTTATGCTTATCTACAAACTAGCAAAAAATAAGTAAACATTTTGGTAGCAAGTGGTTAAATGCAAACATGGTGAACTGGAAAACTGACTGCCAAAAAGTGATGGGATACATTTTCCAACTATTCTTAAAAAGATCTAACACATTTGAAAAAAAAAGCATTGCGTTATTTTTGGTTTCATTGTTAACTAATATTGTTCAAAAGGATATCCAGGATATTGGTAAAATTAAAAAAAAATGTTTATTATACCAAAAGTAGTTTAACAAATTTCCATAAAGATCATTATAACATGGATCCCTTTAAACTTAAATTAAACTTCGCCTTTTGTGTAACCCTAGTTTGGTGTTCTTTTCTAGAGGTTGTTTAAAGTTTTGCTATAGATTGAAAAATAAATCTAAATTATCTCATACATTGAAGTTTCGTGGGATGGCTTTCCCCTTTTTTTTAGCCAGTCATTTGGCTCAAAACTTTGGGTGCACCATGATATATTACTATTTTACAATGTGATTATTCATGATCTATGGGGAATATTTAAGTTTCTGTATGCTTTCAGCTCTATTCTGATAGTATCTATATCTATCTATTCCTGATAGTTTTTAAAACGACGTATAGTGCTTCAGAATAATGCAAGTTCTGCCGATTTTTTCTGATATCTTTTTTATTACTTAGTAGGCAAATTTTAAGGTATCCGACTACGTTGGACACTAGTTTTTTAAAATAAATTTTAATACGTATATTTTATCTATTTTTATGATCACCAACACAACTAATAATAATAATTAGTGACCATTTTTATTTTAAATAAATATATTTGTTGTAATTAAAAAAAATTAGGTAAATTTTGATGTTTTTCGCCTTTACGATAGACTTTCTAACTAAAAAAAACTTCTTTAAAACAATTATAAATTAAACAAAGATAAAATGTCACAACGATTAATTTACAAAAAAATAAGAGATACTCATTTGCATCTTTTAATGGTTGCTATTACATAAGTTAAATTATTTTTAGAACTTCTCATATTAAGAGACTGGCTTTTTATGACTACTAAAAATGAGGAAAAATCTCCCATACTTTTCATTCGCAAAGTAATTATTTTTGAAATAATGAGCACGACTTTCCTTTGTTACGACTTTTTCCTTGTTTCATATGAATATCAAGTAACACGAATTCTGGTTCCGTATACTGGATACTCGCCTGAAGGCATTTTTCCTACACTTTTTAATAATATTCTAAGACCTAAAAGAAATAAGGTATAGGTAAGAAATAAAGAGCGCTGTCTATTCCCACACTTTTTCTTTTAATGTATAGATATAATTAATATTATTCTAAGTCTAATTAATTATGCTTTTTTTATTTTATACGATTCCATACAGGGTTGTCCAGAAATAAGTTGCCCAACTCAGAGGCCTGTGCAGGATGCTGTATTGGTCAGAATGTGATAAAATTTGAGATACAGACATTTCAGATCATGCGCTCTCGATTTATTACAAAAAATTATTCAAAAATTTGCCGATAGGTGGCGCTGCATATTCAAAAACGCATTCTACAGTAATTCTACATGAGATCCGTGGTTCTCCACAATTTTTCCCATTCTTATAGCTTTGTGTTCCACAGTAGATCGCAGAAAGACCGCAAAATGCCGAACAATTGAGGCTTTCACATCTGCCCAGGTTTCTGGCGTTCCCGGTAAACCTGCCCTTTAAGAATTCTCACAACCAAAAATCACACGGGATGAAATGAGGTGAGTAAAGAGGCCAAGCAGCGAAGAAGAATACCTTAGTAATTTGCATATTTCAACAACGTGATTTTCAGAAATAACGTTTCTGCGCAACAAATCCAATAGACAAGCCCTACAAATGTGGAAGACGGGTAGTGTTTAACAGGCAGTTGATTCCAACTTGCTGTTGCAAAATGCCTACCTTAAAAGAAAAAGCTTTGTTAGTTAAACTTTTCTACCAGAACAACGAGAACTCCGCTGCTGCGTTAAAAGAATTCCGAAGGCTGCAAAAGTTCCGCCGAGGACCGATGACACCATATGGTCTACGAAAAATGATGAAGAAGTTTGAAAAAACCGGACAGCTGGGACTTTTGCAAGGTAAAGGACGCAAGCCTGTCGCATCTGCGAGCGTAGAAGACGTTGCTTTGGCAGTCGTTGAAACAACTAGCCAATCTCCACATGGTGTTGTCCAGCTGTTTCTCGTGCTGTGAATATACCCAGTTCGACCGTCTGGCGTGTGATGCGCAGGATTCAGGATTATTTATTATCCTTACAAAATACATAGTCTACACAAACTGACTGACAAGGATCCTGAAGTTCGGGAAACATTTGCTCTGTTGTTCCTAGACCGAATGGTCGATGCTGCTTGGCCGTGGAACATCCTCTGGTCGTATGAGGCTCATCTCATTTTCATCTGGATGGTCAGGTAAATACACACAATTGCCGGATTTGGGCAACTGAAAAACCGCGCGCTATCCAGAAAGTGCCCTTGCACCCTGCAAAGGATACTGTGTGGTGTGGTTTTCCTGCCACATTCATCATTGGGCCTTATTTTTTTGAGGAGATAACTCCACGCGGATTAAAAAACTGCTCTGTCACAGGAAGGCGGTATCAAGACATGTTGACAAGATTTGTGATCCCTCAACTACAGCAACGTGGCCGCCTCCAGGACACGGTATTTATGCAGGATGGTGCCCCTCCCCATACCCTTCTTGGTGTTCAACAGGTGTTGCAAGCAACTTTCAGCGATGAACGTGTGATCAGCCGCTTTTTCCCGACTGGACTGCCTGGCCTCCTCGTTTATCTGATCTCACTCCATATGATTTCTGGTTGTGGGGATACTGGTAAAGGATAAGGTCTACCGAGAACGTTCTGCAACCTTGGCGGATCTGTAAGCTTCAATTGTTCGGCAGGTTCAAGGAATTTCTGCAGATTTACTGCGTTCCGCTGTGGAACACACAACAATAAGAAAGGAAAGTGTTATGGAGAACCATGGATCGCATATAAAACAACCGTAGAATGATTTTTGATCTGCAACGCCGCCTAGAGGCAAAATTTTAAACTAATTTTTTTGTAATAAATCGAGAGCGCATGATCTGAAATGTCTGTATCTCAAATTTTATCACATTCTGACCAATACAGCATCCTGCACAGGCCTCTGAGTTGGGCATATTTCTGGACAACCCTGTATATGTTTTATATGTGTATAAAGTCAACAATACAATATAAATTTTCATATCTTAATTGATATTTTTTAAGGGGCCAACAACATTAAAAGTTATTCACGTAGAAAAAAACATTATAATTTAAACTCGTATTTAAGTTCTCAGTTTTTAAATAAGAAAGCAAAATTAGTAAATCAAAACAAAAATGCTACATGTATGTTTTATAAACACTGTGGTTGACCTATACATAAATGTATTAAACGACATCGCTTTCGTCTTCAAGCCAACTATTATTGACTTAGCTATACTCAAAATACGACATGTCATGATTAGTCGTTGGTCAGTTCCATCGAGCTAATGCATTAGTTTTGAAAACGTAACATCTGCGAAAATATTGCTTTTCCCTGTAAGCAGTTTTTCACAAGGTATGAGAATCAGTACAACTGCAAAATAAAATGCTAGGAATTCAGCCAACCACAACAGGCAAAAGGGTGAAAACCTGGCCAAAATTCTGTAATTTCTCCAACGGGCTAAAAACATCATAATTAGGTATTTAGTATGTTTTTAGAAGTGTGCAGCTCTAATTTTAAATATTTAAAGTAATTTAGACTGAAATTATCACATCTGGTTCATTTATTTAAACCCCTAATAAAATGATATTTTTAATTTAAATAATTGTCTAAAATTAATAATATCCGTTTTCAAGGAATAGTAAGAATAGTATTTAATTTAAAACTCAATTTACTATATTAATAAATCTAAAAATTAAAATTTATGCAAAGAAATAAATCATTCATACCTTATCGTACGCACATTCGACATGTCACACCATTATAATTCATGAATACAGTGAGAAAACCTATATGATTTCTAAAATATTGTTGAATTCTTTCGATCCACAAAAATAACACCTCTACGGAGACGTGGTAAGATGTAAATGCATTAAAAATTTTACCATCCATCATTGTAAATATAAATATGATTAATTTATAGACTTGGTTGTTTAATATTACTATTGTTGGAATAAGATTGTAATATTTGGTTTTCGGTGCACTCTACTATGTGTTTTGCAAATTCTGCTGATTCTTCTATAAACTGTATAAGTATTCTATGATAGAATCGAGGTGATGCTAGTCTAGGATTCTTCCAGATTATATTTTTTAGATCATTATCTTTGAAATACAGTTCAGTGGTACACTCAAAATAAGAAATCTATTCGAATCTGAAGATTTAGTGGATTTGAATTTCTGTTTATATTGGCTTTGACTTGAGCTGCCATCATATCCCTATTTTGAAATAAGTTTCAAACATTTTAACTGCTCATATTAATAATTGCTCAAATCATTCAATGTGCAGTCTATTATTCTTTGAACTGTATGGTCTAAAAGAGCCTGAACATTCACTTCAACCTTTAGTTTTTCGACTTCATAGGAGCTGATTTCAGGATAACTCTTTTTCTTTGCTTTTTGTATGACTTTGTACCAAAAAAATATACTTTTTGAGTGACTTCTGATATTGTCATATTGGTGCCTGGTTAATTGAGCCTCAATTAACAAAGACAAGGTTCCATCAGCTGAGATAGTTTCAGAAATTTCCGCACATAGCTATTCTTTTTCAGAAAAAGATTTGCGGTATTCGAATGCTCTGAACGGGGAACTATAAATATCGTATATTTTATGAATTTGGAAGCATATATCTCACCAATAGCTCTCAAAGTCATTTGTGTTACAGAAGCTAAAGTTCCTGGAGTGTATTTTGTACGTAAATGTTCCGCTTTTTTTTTGTTTTGGCCTTTTGCTACTTTCTAGGAAACCAGATGATGGCCGTCCTAAACCTTTGTTCGCAAAAAATGGCACGAGAATTTTCTCATCTAAACACTTCTTATTTTTAAAAACAAAATTTTGCGTTACTCTATTAACCATTAAAAACTCTATATACGGCTGTCCATATCGTTTTACAGGTTTTACAAAATGACTGTGCAGGTTTTTTCGATTGTAATGTAAGATTTTTACGGGCATTTTGTCATTTTTTAAGTTCAAGTTCCAGTAACTGTACTTTATTATTGAAGGGCGATTTTGGAGGTAATCTTGAAAGCATTTTGTAGAACTTCCTCCTTTTGTATGCGAACTACTTGAAGACCAAAATTGGAATTATTTTCGAGAATGTTGCAGAAAATTTACGAAACGTTATCCTTTAACCCTCTGAGGGATAAGCAAATTAACTGAAGTGCAAACTTGTTTTCTCTTCAAGAGATTTAAATTACAATTTTTAACTGGTAATTTAATTTATTAAATTTTAAAAATATATATATTTGTAGTAGATGGTTATAAATGGCTCCTCCATGCCTTAAATTTTAAAATTTAATAAAATAATTAAATTTATAAATTTTTAAAAATTATGTGTGTTGCTGAAAACCTGACATTCAGGTGACGAGTTTTAAGTCTGTATCCCTCAGAGGGTTAATAGAGCGCAATATGCTTAACGCTGAGTTCGGCTGTTAGGTTAATGAAAAAACGAGTTCGGTTAATGAAAAAACGTAAAGATCCAAATTCAGTAACTAATTTAATTTTGCCACTTTTAAGTGATAAACACTTTATGATGGATGTCAAATGAAAAAAATATACAAAGGATCTGAAAAAACCCTTATGATTTAACATTAAACTAGTCTCAAAAAATTTAATAAAATTATTGAATATCTGCCAAATCAAATGCACCCAACATAAGGTTATTGTCAAAATATGACATTACTTTATCTTGAATAATTCATAATAGTCATTAAAAAGTATTAAACTCAGTGCTATTTCAATGTTTGGAAAACAAAAGCCGTAGTACTCATTATTTGCACATTTGACCATTGAAACTTTAAAGAAATTATGCCTTACATATTTTGAATTTTTAGCCAAACGTGCGAAAACGTGCAACAGGTGAAAACAGTTTTGAAAACAACAATGTAAAAGGTTTCAAACTGCGTAGTAGTTTTTAGGTAACAAGGCGTAACTATATAACAAATTTACTACTCTTGAATTTTTAACACAAAAAATATTATTAAGAAGGTCATTATTTTTTAATTAAAAAAAAAATTAAAACACTTTCGAAAAATCCAATAAAATTAATTGAGGTTAAACATACCACCAGTAGTAGAATTCATCATATTTTTTAAAGTTTTACAAACAAATAAATTTTTTGGACGCACACAAAGTAAGCAACCGATTTTTAGAAATTTCGCACTGGAAATGAACTCTCCCGATTTGGTCAACTTTGCACCCTCACAACTTTTCCCAGGAGCCATAAATCTGTCAGGGAAGGTGACATATGATACTTCAGATATTTCTAAACAACCCCCCCGTAGATGGAAACTAAAAAGAGGCACTTTAATTTTTTTGGTTTTTGGCCAGCTTTTAAGGGGTTTTGCCCCACTGTGCAACAGTTTAAAAACTGAAGTAAACTTTTATTCAGAGCAAATCACAAATCAAGATAACACAATCTCAGCTCGAGAGTCTTTAAAAGGTGGCTGGCAGGCCGGTTATTACGTCATTAACGTGATTTGCATAGAAGTTCCTCTTCTTGGGCACAACATTTAACACATTTCCAAGAAAATTTCAACCGGTTAATTAATAATTTATTGATACATCTATAAAATATCGTCGCGTCGCCCTCTTAAAAATATTTTTTTGTAATTACAACTTCAAAAATAATAATTAAACAGGTTTTATATGCCTTTCAAATTGTTTTATCTTACTGTTATTATGATTCTCATACCTGGTGAAAAAATGCTGACATGACAAAGCATAACTTTTGCAGTGATTAAGATTTTAAAACTATTGCATTAGCTCTATGGGACTGACCATCCTTCTTAATATTAAATACATGGTAATGATTAATTTTTCCTTTCTTAAAATTTATATTAATAATACTCATCAAGTGCCTGTAAATTAATTAAGTGAAATTATAATGAAAGTAATTACTATAATTATTTTACCAAAAGCATTGTATTGTATATTAGAAGGCACGAATTGTCGTCCAGTGCTTAATGTTACCATAGAGATGCACTCTTAGAGAATTAACTATTTAGGGTATCCATATCGTATCGAACTGAATATATTATAATTGCTATGGATTATGAAGTTTCAAACAATATGCTTTGTTGAAACAAAGCTGGATAACACATCGTGTGACGTTGAAAGCTGATAGTCAATGTTTTCAGAATTATTTGCTATATAGAGAGATGTAATGTGAAAATGCTTACTTCTAATTTCATAACTCAGCGTGATCATAAAGCCGGCTAAAAAGTTATTTATTCATTTCTGTATGCGAAATTCTACAGATAATAAAATATAAGTTGTTGCTTTATTATATTTATTATTTTAATTTTATTTTTTAGTTGCTACCCAGATACCTATTGTTGATATAATAAGAAATATTAACTTTTGTTTAGATAACTTCTGTTTATATAAGCAGCAATATTTTTTTACAATACGCTATTTTCTGTAATCATGTGTGTGTTCCCTTATTTTTACTTACAGCTTTGTATTCCCGTGCCCCTCTTTTTTTAGCGAAACCAAATATCCTTATATTTGTAAAAAATATAACCTTAATATTAAATCTAAATTTGGTACTAGTTATTGTGTTTTTAAATTTTTCGGCTTACTAATACCAAGCGGTAAATCGGACATTAAAAAAAAACTTTCCCAAATTTATTAAATCCTAAAACTGGGTAGAATCCAAGTTAACACATGTTTCTATATTTTTTCGATTATTTACTATCAGTAAATATTTCCATAGAAATTACCTTTCAGTCTTCCCATAATCTCTCCTAACTTCCATTAAACATAAACACCCTATCTACCCCATCAACATAACTCGGTAAATCAGGCTCCAACCCAAAACCAGCAATAATTGAAACGTCGGAACCTTCATCTATCTGGCAGGATCCGTCTGACGAGTTAACATCCATATGCAAACGCTGACGCGCATGAGAAAACCTAGAATGTTAAGTCAACCTTATTAAATTGAGAGCCGCGATAAATAGTTATATCTATGATCGACTAGGGCAAGCTTCCGTCAAATTTCAAGCGGAATAACTTCCTGGTTCTGCGATGTTTCCACCATCTCACTATTCGTCATGGCGATTAGGAAAAGGATATGAGGAACATGTACTGGTGTGGGCCCTAATTCCCCTGGTCTATAACTGGCCCTTAACACCTGTTTGTGGCTAGAACAAAACCGATTTATCATCAGCTCCCCGATTCCAATCCTTTCGGAAGATGGATGCTGGGTTTTCTATTAATCCCTTTTCTAGAAATACGATTGGGTAGGTAGCCATGTGCGCGTTCAGACACGCTGATTTTAAGTTTGGCAGGTTTCGTCAAATTAAATTAAATTTTTTATAATCCCTAGAGATTTATCTTTGTAGTTTTGAATTGAACTAATCGATTTATTTTCTATCTGACCAGATTAAATGTAATTACGTAACGGAATGTATCTGAAAGAGTGACATTTGGTCATTTGAACCAAAAACGTCGTGTTTCTTCGGAAGGTGCTATGTGTATTATGGATTTTCTTAGAATTTTTTGGAAATATTCAAACATTAAAAACCTAACAGTAGTTTTTAGCGCTGAAAAATTTTAAGTGTATTGGCGATAGAAAACGTTTGTTAATATGATTTGCAGTAGCTTTACAATAAGTTATAGCTTTGCAGTAGCTTTATAATAAGTTATAGCTTTGCAATACACTCGAACTTACCAACGGTCGTAATGCTCAACACATATACTAGTACAAAAAATGTCTACTCTTTCGATGCAGTATTTTTTTAAAACACGTAATGAGATCATTTTACAGGTAGAGGAGAAAGGGATAAAAAATACTTAAAGTGGCACATTGCGATTATATCTCCCCTAATTATGGAAAAAATTAGAGACGGAAGATTACTTAAAAAAAAGTATTAAATTACGTAGCAATGTGACAGGGTGTGATAGAATAATAACTATGAAGAATAAATATTGGTCTTTCAGAAGGCAAAACGCAATCAATAGTTTACCATAATTTTCAACAACGATTTGCATGTTTTTCAAGTTTGACCTCACAAAGAAATACAAGGGCTACGAAGTCACAATTTAGCAGTTAAAAGTAAATGCTTATTTTATTTTTATTAAAACACATTTTATGCCTTTAACAATTTTCGGCGATAAGCCAACGATAGAAAAAAAATTTCTTACATAAAATATAAATTTACATATGTACAAGATTGGGGCACAGTCAAAATGAGTTTATTGAAGTCTTTTGTAATCTAGTTAGAGATCATGCAGACACACTTATTAAAAATATTCACAATTTTTCCCGCTTGCTCACCATACTTATCTGCTCTACTGCAAAGAGTTTTCAGAGCTCGTTAAACAACTTGTATTAAAATACTAACCAGCCAGCATATACAACTGCCAAATATAACTTTCTCACCTTTTTAGAATCAATATAGTTTAGTTTCAATATGCATTTAATTAAATCCTGTTGCTCCAGAATTATAGTTCTCTTAAATGTTGAATAAAATGTGTGGTAGGTATTGAATTACATACTTCGAACTTTATTTTGGTCTACATTTCAAAGCACGACACCTTTAATGGAAGTAAAAGCTTTAGCGTAAACAAGCGCTAACTACATCAAAAGAACAAGATAATTGCAGTAAAAGAATATCTGATCACCTTTAAAAATATACAATATACCACAGAACTACAGTTTGTTTACGTGTTCATCCACTTGATCCTACGAACACTACTTTCATCGACATAAATTTTTTATAACTCGTTATTAACAGATTTTATTCTTTAAAGATTAAGTCGTAGAACTAATTTTACATTGATTAGAAATTAATATAAGGCGTAAAACTTTATGAACTAACATAGCTACATTTCATGTCGAAATTGTAATGGCGAAATGCACATGGCGTCAGAGTTATTAAAAGCGGCATCTAGAGGCAAAACTCAACTATTTAGATTTTAAAATCATTTTCTTCAGATTCTAAATGAGCTGCCTACACATTTTCACTGCGCAGCTTCTATAAGCTTTTCTTACAGAAATCGCTGAATACGTGTATTTTAACTATAGGCTGTACTATTTCACGATCACGTGAAGAATAAGGATGGATGTAGGTTCTCATTTTTCTATACTTCTAACTGGCCTTTAACACCTGTTTGTGGCTAGAACAAGGGCAATTTATCAAATCTACAGATTTCAACCCTTATAAAAAATGGATGCTGAGTTTTTCTTCTATTAATCATCTTTTTTGAAGTGGACACAAACACAATTAGCTTGGTGGACATGTGTCGGGCCAATAGAAATAGAGAGAAATTAGGATTGACAACTTCTGAAGAAATCGAATATTATACAAAAGTGTTTACTACAAGCAATGCCAAATTTTCAATCATTTCGATAAAGCTTAAGATAACATTTAATTTAAAAGCATTTCCGAAAGAAAAATTCTAAGGATTGCTATATTTTAATGGTAAAAGACGATGCATACAAGAAAGAAAATCGAATATTTAGTTTTGTCATAGCATAAGTAGTAATTTCTCCCGTTAAAATATTTGATTAAATTTCATTATATTATTACTTTAATTGGTATTTGTATTTTTATTGTAAATTTTAAGTATTATTTTAACTAGTAGGTTCATTATTTTAAGAGTATATTAAGTTTTGTAAATACTTTGTAATAAAAAAAAAGTATATTTATAATTATATTTTGAAAAATTTAAGTTTTTAATTTATATTTGCTATTGTTTTGTAAATCAAAATTATTTGTTTTTAACTCACATATTGTTTATCGTTAATTCGTTTTTATCGTAATTATTTTTGAATTATTTTTTTTTTCATTTAAAATTAATTTTATTAATTAATTTTAAATAAAAAAACTTAATTTTATTATTAATAAGTTTCAATTCCAACTTTTTAAATTTAACGAAAATGAAATTTGTAGTACCCAGAAATCATTAAACAGTAAATAAATAGAGGTAATACTTCTGCCTAAACTATGATATTCAGTATAAAGAAATACCTTGATAGTTTTTCCTTTTAACATTTTTATACACGATATCAGAAAATAGTAAAAGTAATATCTCTCACGTGTATTCATACAAACACACCCACTGCCTCGCAAGTTAATTTTAGTATCTCCTCTTACTTTAGCCAGAGTGGGAGGACACTGAGCCACAACTTACATCAGTTGATAAATGGCTGCAATAAAAGTTACGCCAAGTACGGATTCTCACGGAATGCCCGTTGCTGAATAACTATGTTTTTACTATATTTTTCTTCCTCTGTATTAATACAGAACTTGGCATTGTTACTTTATTCCTGTCTCTGCTGCTATGTCATAATAAATATCACGTTTTGCAGTATGAAATTGTCTCAGTTGCTTGTTGATGCTTCGGAAAGTAATGGTTTGTGGGTTGCAATAATGTAGTTGGCGACGCATTAAATCTGTCGCCAAATTTGTATTTGCTTTGTATGGGTCATCACTTATGTATTGCGATCCTTTTTGAACTTTGTAAGAAAATGTTTATGTATTTGAAATGATTTTATTGTACATGAGTAACGAAGCATGTAAAGAACATTTTATAAATAATAATTTGTAAAAATTAAGTATTCGGAGCTTAAAAATCACTTGTTTACTAATTTATGTCTGTACAGTTATCAACTATTTGTATATTTATATTGTTTTAATTACATTTAGTATACTAATTAAATTGAAAATTTAAAACATATATATTCTTTGTATTTCTATTAAATATTTTATATACATATTATTTTCAAATTACATTAGGTATAACCCTTTCCGACCGAGCTATCACGATCGTGCGGGTATAAAAGAGAATGTTCAAGCTCTTCTAAAATATTGATACCGAAGCATCTGACTTGTACCAGTCGTTATTTATATAAAAAATTACTTTGTTTTTAAGGAGTTGCTGGTATTGATGCTGTTTAAGGCATTTTTTCGAGAAAACTCTAAAATTTAGTCTCATAAACTTAAATCAGCGCCATATGATAGCCGGTCTTAAAGGGATAATCA
Source organism: Oedothorax gibbosus (assembly GCA_019343175.1). Lineage (NCBI taxonomy): Eukaryota > Metazoa > Arthropoda > Arachnida > Araneae > Linyphiidae > Oedothorax > Oedothorax gibbosus. Next base: position 1,109,781 of record JAFNEN010000073.1, on the reverse strand, counting down.
AAAGTAAAAACTAAAAAAAATATGACTGCCCGTATTTTATATGGATTATATTATTATATAACTATGGTTTAATGGATGTGACATATTTTTCATGAATTAAATTTTTTAAAAAATAAGTTAGGTTATATTTAAACAATAAAATCTAGAAACGTACCAAAAACGAGTATAAAGGGGAAATAATATGTTATAATAAGTATCAATAAAAAGTCAAAATAATATATTACATTTATATCAGTCAAATATTATACATGACAAGGTATTTAAAAAATTATTCTTTTAAAAAAACAATTTAAAGTATACTATTTAGTATGCTACTTGATTGTAATTTATCTTTAAAAAAAAAAAAAGAACTAAAAATGTTATTTAACATAATAATTACTTGTAATCATTATCCTACCTAATAAGTAATTGAAAACTAAACGGTATATTCAATTTTAATTACTTATCAATATCTTTGAGCATAAATGCGTTTCCATTGAGTTAAAGATTTCTTTAATTATCTCATCAAGAAAAAACCTGCTTAACTACTAATTATCGTACCATTTAAATCAATAAAAAATGCAAAATGCGACTTATTATATTATTATGTAACATAATTAATACTAAGCAAAAAAAATATATACTACCAAATAAATCAATGAAAAATAAAACATAAATTTAAAGGTAAATAATACATTTTCACTGTGTTTGACATTTTTCATTAATAACAGACAAAATTATTCTTAGCTAATAATTGCGTTAACATTCAAGTCAATGCAGGAAAGATGCTAATTGTACTTTAATTTATTTGAATTAAATGAACTATTTAAAAAGTTTATAAAAATTGATGTGCTCATAATTTTTCAAATTTAGATTTGAGTCGATAGTCGCTGACGATAGGATCCCTCGTGAGTGCAGTCTTGACCTGCCGGAGTTGACGATCTGTTCCTTCGTTTTCTTTTATTATCTTTGGTAGAATTGTTACTGGTGTCCCTAACCGGTTTTGTAGAAATGGCCAGAGCAAACCCTATGCAAAACGTCGTGTAAATAAGGAACTAGAGAAGGATGAAGGAGGGATGGACTTCTAAGAAGAAATGACTTCGCGGCGATCAGGAAGTCAAATAACTATAATATATGCTATCAGTGCTAATACATTACCACGCATGATGTAACATGGTTAATCAATACATAAATTATTTCCCCAGTAAAAAAATGAATAAGAGCATACAACATAAGGTCATTTCTTTAAAAAAAAATACAGGGTTAGCAAGAAATAAGTTTCCCACTTCAGAAAGTTGTAGAATACGTTCTATTTGTCAAAATGAGATGAAATTTGAGCTACAGATAATTCAAACGATGCGCTTGACATTTTTTTTTAATTGTACAACATTTTGCCGATAGATGGCGCTGTAATATTAATGGTACTTATTTGCATATACTGAAAATGTGAAAAGTCAAAGCGAATGAAGGAGGCTTATTGAACAGTTGTAATGCTACTTTATTATTATTATTATTTAACATTTATAAAGCATATAAAATGTTTTTATGTGTATTACAGCGCCATCTAGCGACGAAATTTTTTAAAAAATTTTTAAAATAAATGTCAAGCGCATCGTTTGAATTATCTGTAGTTTATATTCTATCTCATTTGGACAAATAGAACGTATTCTACAGCCCTCTGAAGTGGGAAACTTATTTCTTGCTAACCCTGTATATTAAAAAAACTAATTTAAATAAGAAATAATAATAAGTTCTGAATGAAATATATATAATATTTCTTGGATAATTATATATTTATTCACTATTGTTAAACAATTAACTTGTTTTTCTACAATGTTCTTAGATATTGTCAACCATTATTAAATCAGAACACTTGTTTATAAATTATCTCTACAAACACACCATAAAGAAGAGATGCGATATAAATAAAGTTTTTGACTTCACAATGGACCGCGTAGGTATTCCAATGAAGATAGGTAGGTTAAAATTCCCGAAAAATGGTAGTATCGCAAATCATTCATAGATAGTGCTACCATTAGGTTAAGGTATTTAAATCTTTATTTAAAGTTTATCAGGGTTTATGGTTATTAATGTATCCGCCTACGTTAAAATGCCAGTTTTGACCAAAAAGGCTAACCGAATGAAAATAGCAGTAAATCCTGAACTTACAAGTTTTAAAAAGACATACTAAATTGGAATTATATATGCATAAAAGTATATTTCATGAAACAAAATAAAAATATATTTCATGAAACAAAATAAAAATATATTTCATGAAACAAAATATAAATATATTTCATAAAAACATCTATTTTGTTTTTCGTTTAAAAGGCTATTTGTGAAAATTGTAACTTTTCCCTAAATACTTTTTAAAAATTCTTTTTTTAAAAGTCGCCATAATTCACTTTTCATCTTAATTCACTTTTTGCAGCATGCGCATGACACTGTTTGACACCCGAACCAGGATCTAGTTTCAGTTTTAAGGGGGAATGGGCGCGCTGGACCTGGAGTCTCCAAAGCAAAGTGCATCAGTGTTAATCCTATGGAGAAAAAAATATTTTCTCTGCCACATTTCTCCGGCTGTATTGAATATTTTTACAAGCGGATTTTTTAATGTGATAAATGTAGCTGACTTCCAGGTCCCGACCATCCCATTTTTTGAAATTGGTTCGAACATTTTTTTTAATTTTCAATAAATAATTTTACACAAAATATTCTAAGAAACTTCAAAAAGTGGGAAGATAGAGACCTGTAAGATATCAACATTTATTATTTAAAAAAAACCGTTTGTAAAGATATTCAATATAGCCGGATAAATGTGGCAGAGAAAATAGTTTTTTCCCCATTGGACTAACACTGAGGCACTTCAGTTTGGAGACCCGTGGTAAAGCGCGCCCATTCCCCCTTAAGTTAGTTATTTATAGTTGTTTTTCCATAGTAAGAATTGTTAAAGTATGACGTTATTTACGAAAAGGCTGGGTTATGTCAATATTTTTCTTCTTTTTCAAGATATCCCTTACATCTCGGTTCATATGGGTTAACAGAGTTCGCACTACAAAGTAACAACGAAATTTAAATATTTTATATAACTTTTTTGATATGGTGAGGTTTTGAGAAATGGCGTTTTCGTACCAATTAATCAGCAAAATTTAAATATATTTACTGGAAGAAATTGACGAAAATTGTGTAAAATTTAATAAAAGTATTGCTTTTCTATGTATTTCATTTACAACTGTGAAGTAACTCTACATCAACAAAAGTTAGAACAAAAAAAACAAGCGTATATTTTAATAATCGGCTTTACTGCGCACCAATACGAGCTATTGTGTATAAGGATAATATGGTCATAACTTAGAATATCCCATAATACCTCTACTTCAACTTACTGCTTCTTAAAACCTATTATGCATAGAATAAAAGTGAAAATACAACGTTTGCATTTTTTCATATTTTACAACTTTTAAAATGACATGCTTTTCGATTTGTAAACAGATTTTGAATTAATTATAAGGGAAATATTAAAGATTTTCGAATCTACAAGCGTTTGATGTTTTACGATTTAGTTTCAATTTAAATGATAAATGAGAGGAAAAGGGATTTCAAACGTAAATGTCTATAAAGGTTTAAAAATGTTTATCAAGTAATTTTTCCAAACAGTTAACTAAAAAAATAATCATTCCTGGGGTTAAAGCTTCAAATAATTATGCTTTTATCTGTTAAAAGTTATACTTGTCCCTTCTTAACAATGAACATTAAACTTCCAACACTTAAATTTTTCCAATATGGGCTACAAAAGTGTTGGTAAATTTATTAAAATTTTTTAAATATAAGATATCAAAAAGATATGAAGTTGCAATGCGAAGAGCCCTTACTTCTCTAACAAAGATGCACTAGTATTAAAAAGAGATATTATTATTTTTCTAAACAATTAATTTTATTGTGACAAATTTAAATAGTTTATGTTAATTTTGGATGATTTCCACAGGTTTCTATAATTAATATCTAATTAACAATAGGTTGGTATTTATTTTAACCCTTTAAGACCCCGTCAGATGGCGCTGATTTAAGTTTATGAGACGAAATTTTGAGAATTTTATGGTAGAAATTGCCTTAAACAGCATTAATGCCAGCAACTCCTTAAAAACCAAGCCATTCTTTATACAAATAACGAGTGGTACAAGTCATCTGCTTCGGTATCGATACTTTTGAAAAGATTGAACATTCTCTTTTGCACCCGCACGATCGTGATAGCGCGGTCTTAAAGGGATAAGGGTTAATTCATGTTTAGACAATACTGGTATTATTTTTATCTATGTGAAAGTTATGGATGCCATTATGCCCTGGCTAGGATTTTTATATTTTGAAATATATTTTCTCAACTTCGAAATGGGAGAATTTAAACATTTACTATTAATTTTGGTTAATTTATAAAATTTTGGAAAATTTTAAACTAGAAAAATCCTTAATGTCAATTTTTTTTAAAGAGCCAGACTCAATTTGCTCCAAAAGTTGTAACTATAAGATAGATGAAGTAAAATGCTAAAAACGAATATACTTTTTTTCATTTTTTACGGGATTGTATTTATAAGAATACTTATTGAAAAATTTCAAAAATTGTTATCTCTAATTTAAATTCAGTTTTATACATTACCAATTGAAAAACTAAAGCGTATTTATTATTTTAAAATTATGTTTAACACTGAACAAATACAGCACTATGTCAAAAATGTACTCATATTCGCCAAATATAGAAGTATCCATCTATAAGTGGAAACTCGACGCTGAACCTTCTCAAAAATTTGTGCGGTATAACCACAGCCACCCATCGAGCGACTCTCTGGCTTCGGTATTCCGAACAACCCATTTTTGAAGACCTTATTGAATATTTTCATAAAAGATATTTTGATTATTGAAAACTTTCATAAAAGTAAATAAAAATTCACAACTCTGTCGTTTAAAGCAATTCATATAGGAATTCTATGTAATGGAAAGGGTTAGAAATTTTTCTCAAGCACTCGTTAACTTGCGATAGTTAGACAAAAAAAATCGTTTTTATAGAGAGAACGTAGTTAGTAACGTAAAACATTGTTTCGATACAATCCATTGATTGATTTTTATGTGATAAAACCAATACCTGAGACATCGCTTAACAAAAAATTATAGCCTCGTCGTACTTGACGTCAGAACATTTTACCCCACAGTTTAATGAGCACTATGCCAAAAATGTACTCATATTCTCCAACAATAGAAGCACCTATCTATCAGTGGAAACTCGACACTAAAACTTCTCAAAAATGTGTGCGGTATAACCATAGCCACCCATCGAGCGGCTCTCTGGTTACATTTTATACTTAAACTACAATGAATCGTTCGGTATTCCGGACAACCCAACTTTGAAAACCTTGGCAGACTTGTGCAATGCCATAAGGGACTTAAGTAATCTTTTTAAGAGAAATTAAGTGAAATGTAAGAGTGGTAGTTATTGTTCCTTATTTTTGTAAATCTTAAATAAAACTTTTTTTCCTTAACGAATGTGGCTGCAAATTGGTGGATGAATTTTTGTGGCACTCTCTATGCGACTTTCGCTGCTAATTTTTGTGCTCAGATAAAATAAATTTGAGCTCTATGTGATTGCTGTTGTAATTTTATATTGAGTGAATCAAGATCAAACAAATCGACCCGCTGCTGTGTCACGAGTGACTGTTGTCTAATCGGAATTGCGACTTATAACTAAAGGACTGTAATCCCAGTCGTCGTTGCATTTCACGGCTATATTGTTACTGTTTTAACTTTACTTACTTACAGTTGTTATGTCTTATTAAACGTTCGTATTTTCAAACATAGCTTAGTGTTAACGTGTTTCTATGCATATATACATCAAACATAAAGTGTGCCCATAGCACCCAAGCCGAATACGTAATCCAGTTATCCCCCCACATGTCACATAATCATACAAAATAGGTGTCTACGATTTTCCCATCCATAAAATATGACGACTCAGTCGGAATCTAAGGATCAAATGAGCCTCTTGTATAAGATTAGAATTTATTTAAATGTCCGAACGTAGGGTTATTTGCTCTCCAGTGCCACTAACCGTAAAAGATAATGATATTTTAAAGGGGTACCTTGATTAGCCTTCATCATTACTCTCATCAATGGCGGAAAAATTAAAAAAATATATAAAATTTTCTTTACAATTGTTAAGAGATACCTAACCTTTTTACTTTTGACAGTATTTATACGAATCAATTATAAGGTCTAGTTGTTTTTTTAAGCTTTTTCCTGTTCATTTAAAACTTATGTGGAAATGATATATGTGTAAACTATAACATAGCATATAAATTAATTATTTTATTTTAGAAAGCAATACATAGTTTTAAACCACAAGCATAATTTCAACTACGGTGTAACAAATACTTTGCTTGAAACATTTTCATTACAACGAAGTTAAAGTCATTATTAGACATATGAATACAAATAAAATTTAAGAGGTATGTTCAAAAAATAGAAATTTTAATAATGTTTTATGCTTTTTAATTTATAATCCTTTTGTTAGTTTTTTTTAAACTTTACATAAAATAAGTTATCAAAAAGTTTAAAGAACATTGTCCTTTACCCGAAAATAAAAGATATGCGATCATATATAAAAATGAAAAATAAAAGAATTTTACGTTTTTAAATTTCACATCCTATTCATTGGAAATTTCTATAATCACAAGCTTTGTATCGTTTAAAATTTAAAAATTCTTACTGGGGAAAAATATTTTTTATGTAAATTAATTACTTTCAATTTACTCAGTCACTGCATTAAAGTAAGGCAAATGTATTAATCTGCGTTTCCCAATAATTCCTATAAATTGTATTTCTTAAAATCATTTCTTTAAACTTAGAATATTAATGAGTTTTTAAAAGGACTTAAAAAGTTTAATAATGCTTTAAAATTCAGATTGTTTTAATATTAAACTTGTATCATAAAAATGTAGATTAAAATGTTGTTTCGAGAAAAAACATGGAAGTTATTTTTAATATTTTATAAGTTTTGTTTTTATAAAAGTAATTAAATTTATGACTTATTTAAATTTTTGCATTAACAGTTTTTTATGATTACGATTTAAAATATATTAAGTTGCGAAACTGTACATGTAAACTTTAAAAATAATTGCAAAATAATAGGTAAACCTTATTACATATATGTCAGAAACATAGTTTAAAAGAGCTTTATATACTATTCATGTTTATTAAAAAATATAATCTTGTTGTTGATTATTTTTTTTCTAAAATTGCATCAAGTAAAGGTGAATTCTTCATAAGTTTATATTTTCTTTATATTTAGGATGGACTTAAAAAATAAATGTCTGCAAATTTCAAACTCTTCAGTTTTCCGCGCTCAAACTTTAACGAGTTTATACGCGTAAAAGTGACCGAGCTGAAATTTTCTTAACAGATACAAATTTAAAGTATAAGTTTCCGTTTATGGTTCGATGGCTAGTGTCCTATAGTTAAACGAAGGATGTACAACCAAACTTTTTTAACACACTATTTTTGTAACTGATGTTGTTGTCGTATGCCTCCTGGACATAGCCTGGAAACAAGGCGTACAGTAGCGTTTGACTTGGCATAAGGCTTAGTGTTCAGTGAGGGCGGAAATCTGACTTCTGCTCTAAGAGGGTTTCACATCCTTAATTTAGGCACGTCGCTGAAGGGGAAGGGTAATTATCTCCAGACAACTTGCACTGCCTGCTATGACTGACCACAGGACTTTTGAAACCACAAGTTTTAACTAGTCGCTCTCCGCATGTACTCTGGACAACACAAATATCCATATCCATCCCTTTTGTGGAATTTGAACCCGGACCCGCTTACTTGTTAAGCGAGATCTACACTCTTAAAACAAACGAGCGGTTTTAACTCAGTCTGAGTTAATTTCCACTCCCTTCCGTGCCGAAAATGCACTTCTCCTATAGGAGTGAATTTCACTCTTTTTCGGAGTGGGTAAAAGAAATAAAAGAAAACAATCTGCGTCCTACACTCTTAAAACGAGCGGTTTTAACTCAGCCTGAGTTAATTTCCACTCCTTTCCGGTGCCGAAAATGCACTTCTCCTATAGGAGTGAATTTCACTCTTTTGTTTAAGAGTGTAAAGCACCATACCGGCTGGGTACAATGGATGAAGTGCTCAAAAATGAACTAATGACTACTTTTAAGTATGAATGAATATAAGTATAATGAATGAATGACTACTTTTAAGTAATACTGTAAATTTTTCAGGGTAATGTAATCAAAGGGAAGACGAAGACTATATTTCCAGAAATTAGACAAACTAAATTCAAGAACGGGGTTTGACTTAAGAAGAATGGGATTTGTGGTTTTTTTTAATGCAGCACAGGGTGCTTCCGTCAAATTACTAATTATTTTTTAACCAAATTACTATTTTTGCAGCCATTTAAAAACCAAGTTATAATCCTAATACTCACGTTTTAAAGATTTTTTACATGACATTTTAATTAAAAAGATTGCTCTTAAAATACGTGTTTCTATGCATTTCATATTACTGAAATACTTAATTATTGAAGTTTTCCAAAGAAAATGTATTTACACGTTACAAATTTAATGAAGACTGTTATAAATCATGAAATTGGAAATTAATTGTGCGAAAACCTACGAAAAATAAAACTAATCAAGTTAAATACTTTGAAATTCGATTTTCTGAAGAAATTCCTTTTTTGTGGAAATATTTAATTGAAAGTAATCATGAGAAATATGGCGGGGAATAAATAACAAAATAGAAAACAAATTTAAATGTGACGCTATAAATTAAAAATAAATCCGAATGCTTTTAAAGTTCTTAGATGATTATTTTTGACTTGCATTAAAGCAATTTAGTGGGATTTTTCAAAATGAAAGAGAATTGCAATACAAAAGAAGTAATTTGTTTTAAGTCGCTACTGTTGAGAGAAAAACTAATTAAGAATTCTAATAAAATCGTGTCCTTCTTTAAATAGAATTTCAAATGAAAAATGTATATCTGCACATAACAAGTTTTTAATAATATATTACATATATATTTTGGCTTCAAATATCAATTATTTGGCTGTGTGGGTACGCATGCGTTCGTACAAACTTAAAAGTAAAAAAAAAGATCCAGATAATGAAAACACTATTGAGAAAATAGTTAATCACTGTAGGGTGCTGAAGCTGCTTCTAATGGTGACAACCAAATATAAAATAAATAAGACACAAAAAATTAAAGACAGTCAGTGGCGGTCACTTCAAGATCTATACCATTATCTCTGTGACTATCACTAACTTTTAAAATTTCCATTTAAAATCTCATATCGGTAGTGTGTGTTTTTGTTTTGTTGTGTACTTTTGTATGGTCAGATCCATTTTCATTCTTTTTATCTCATTTATGTATTTCATTTGTTTTTTGTATCATCATTGTTTTTATTTATTTTATTGTTGTTTTTAATGCTGTTTTGTGGCAATCAGGATTATTTCTTTGACCTTTATGTCCATTCCAAATAGAGAAACAATATTATCATTTTAATGGTGCGAATTGTGTTCGCTCCTTGATAACGTACACAATCCACCATTCTTATATTTTTCTTCAATTTTTTGGGTCTTATTTATATAAATAAATATTCCTTCAAGTTTTATTTTAATTGTTTTTAAAAATTCTCGTGTATTTGATGAAGTAGCAACGGTGGAATATAATTAATTAAGAATTGGCGTTGTTTTGTTCGAAATCTGTTAAATTATTAGTTAGTTAAATTTTAAATATACTTCAAAGTTAAAATTTTAAATGAAAATCGGGAGAACGTTTTGCCTTATTTTTTGTTTCAACCTGACGTATCCTGGTTCACTTTTAATCACAGATGATTTTTATGCCATATACTACACCTAAAAGAAGAAGATAGAATAACCGTAATAATCTCCAATTCGGTTATTTTATATTCTTAGTATCTAACTAACCAAAACCCTGTGGGTTCGTTGATACTATGATCTATTAAACATATTCGTTTTTCATGCTTATAATTAAATTACGGTATGTTTTTCCACAGATGTTGTCCTCATATATTATTAGCTAATTACTATACAGGAAAACGTGACGCGTCATACGAAATGTATGCTGATTAGAAGGAGATACGCTATTTTTTGTTTTTTTATAAAAAAAAAATATTGAGAAAAATTCTAAACGTAAAAAATACATAAAGCAAACTTTCGAGCGTTTTCTCTAAACAATTCTCAATATATTTATTTTTTTAACTTTTACTTGCATCATAGCCGTTATATAATGCATTGTACATGCCATATCCAAAATCTATCCTATTATAAAAGTATTTTTCTACCACTGCATGCATAAAAATCTATACTGATAGGAAGATCTCTTTTGAGGATTTGCAAATGCAGTTTTAGGAATACTTTTATGTTTCACGATTTCTATCATACGTATTTATTTTATTGATGTTTTCAAAAATTCGAAAAACGTATCTTATCGAACAAAAACATTTACCTACATTTATTCTCAACTTTAGCACGATCTTATGATTTGAAAATCCCAATAAACAATTGAAATGTGATTCTTTTTGTTGTTGTGCATTTTTATTTGTTGAAAATAAAACTTATTTATGATTACAATATTCTTTTTTTTTAATTAAACTGTTACTCTTGTAAGAACAAAAGATAAGTTTAAGTCTTAACCCTTTAAGACCCCTTCAGATGGCGCTGATTTAAGTTTATGAGGCTAAATGTTAAGAGTTTTGTCGAAAAAGTTGCTTTAAACAGCATCAATGCTAGAATCTCCTTAAGAACTACGTCATTTTTTATACAAATAACGACTGGTACAAGTCGACTGCTTCGGTATCGATATTTTTGAAAAGCTTGAACATTCTCTTTAATACCCGCACGATCGTGATAGCTTGGTCTTAAAGGGATAAAAATACATAATATGTGCTACTACTGACGAGCCATTCGTATGATAACTACTGCGACTTAAAGGTGCTAGAAGCATTCAAGACGACCATAGCCAAACATATGTTGTTGTTGTAGTGTCTGTGGATATCCCAGGGAAGACAGTTGCCAGAGCCTTCAAAGAAGCAGTCAAACATATGACGTACAATATTGATTCGATGATTGCATTATACTGAATTATATTTTTTAGATATCACAAATTTCATTTCCATTGTAACAGTATCTCTGAACTCACTGAAACAATCCAAATTGAAACAATTATGCCATGGAGTATAAACACGAAAAAAAAATGGATGTCTTTTATTTAGTTTTTAGCTTATTTGTTTTAATAGATGTAAAATATGTTAATGTCAAACAACTGTAATTGAGACAATATTATATACTAATCTGATTTATATTATTATTTAAATAAGAGAAATGCCGAAAATAGGCCAAAAATCCTAGATTCAGTAAAATTCAATTCAGTTCATTCATGAAAAATTGATACGTGATTTAATTTAATATTTTTTCTGACCTTAGCGTTCAAATTTCATAGGAATGAGTCATCAGAGTTTACTTCACAAAACCTTCGCAGACTAGTGTTACCTTCCAAAAGCATCTCCACTTCTACTTTCTTTGATGAAAACTGATTACTTTGAAAGTGTCATGTGCACTCTTTACACCTTGTAGTGAAAATTGACGTTTCTATCTTTTTAGCCCAGTTGGAGTAGCACCACTTTTCCCCTCACAGTTCGACACGTTCTATCTTGACCAACCCTGACAGCTGTCTGGTGTTAAAACGGTGCCTTAAAACAATTGTTTGGTTACGCTGTAAATTCCTTAATACAGTGTAGGCCATTATTTTTATAAAAAAAGATAATATAAGTTAAGATTTTTAAGTGCATCTGATATACTATCATAATAAATAAAATTGAAAAAAAATGTTACCAAGTCATAGCAACAATAAAACAACTATGTTTAAGTTTATAAATAAGTAATTATTTGTAGTAAATATTCCGAGAAGTTTAGAATTAAAAACATGAATGACTTAGTAAAAAAGAAAATTTTGGAAGCATAAATCTCATAGTTCTCATGGTATACTCGAAATAGAGAGATTTCATTGATTTAATACAATGAACTCAAATGCTATTTTAAAACCTGAAGCAAAAATAAAAAAATATTTTCAAGTAATTTTATATATGAAAACGTTTACTAGGTTCCCGCTTTTATTGATAACGATTTCTTGAACTCAATGAAATTATACTTTGCCATAAAACATTTTGATGACTACGTTTCATTGATTATTAAATGTATCGTTCATTGAGACTCTTATATGGTTTAAAGAATTACAGAGTTAGCACAAAACTCAATTTCATCTACTTACCTTAGAAATTTTTCGAGTCGAATAATAAATTGTGGAAATATCTTACATTAGTTCATTTTCTTTTGTCTCTTAGCTTTGACACTGAAAGAAATGAAAAGAACTCATTCAAGAAAAAGACCCAAATGAAATCACGTGACTATGAATTCAATTCCGGAGTCTTCTTTAAAAATCGTAAATTGTTTTGGTATGAATGTGAATTATGGCTGACAACAAGGTTTCATTTAAAATGGCAAGACGAAGCTTTCTTTTAAATTAAACTTTCAGTCTTTAGAGTATTTTTTTCTAGTAGAAAGATATAAAGCCTTCAAAATTGGGCAGTATCAGATTTAATTCCGTGTTACCGACCACATAGATTTCTTTTCTGCTTCATACTTTCTTTTTAATTTTTCTTAGCTCAAGATGTTGGTTTGTCAGAAATGTCACTGTTGTTTACCTTCGAAATGGTTTTCAATTTCTATACCTGTAAGTCCTTTTAATATATATTGTACGTTAACGAAATGTAAATTATACATTTTTAACTCTTAGTTGATAAAAATGTTTGTCGTCATGAAGCTGATAATTTACATAAAATGACTTTAGTAGTTGTATGCATTAAAGCACATGAACTATACTGTGTATACAAGAAATTGTGGCGCTTAAGTTATTTTTCCAACCAGCCTGACTTAATGTTTCTGTCGTGGCACTGGAGTTAGTTTAAATGTTTCCTTGACAATCAGCCTAGAAGTAAGACAAAATTATGACATTGGTACATCTTTTATCTGAACGGAGAATAGAAAAAGTTTAAAGAACATATTTTATTCATTTATTAGAACTTTCAAAGAAAGACCAATTTAACTAAAAAATCGATGGTTAATAACATTTGTGTCAAACTGGTGCAGCCAGTTAGAAATAGCTTTAAGTTGATTTTTCTTTTATGCAACTGATCTTATTTTTTTCCTAAAAAGATAGATTCTTCAGTAAATACCAATCAAAAGAAAGAACCTAAGGGATTTGAAAAGAAGCAACCTAATTTAAATAGCGAGTTCGAGATTTTATTTCTCATACCATCGCTCAGCAGTGATTCAGCTTTTAAAAATCAATTAAAGTTATTCAAAAGAAACCTCTCATGAATTCAGTGACAGGACCCCTGGTTTCTTGGAATCATTCATTTTAGTTAAATGGATTATCTATTTTGATGAATATAATTTAATATAAAGGTTTAAAGTATTTATTGAATCACTTTCAATGGATAAATCAATTAAAGAAATAGCATTTTGAATATAACTCAATTTAATAGAAGAGAAAGCGTCAGTGCATGTGGTAAGTTTTAATGTTTAATGTACTTTACGTTCAATACTTATTTAAAAAGGATTGTAAATAGATTTCTAGAATATTTTTTGATATGTGGACATTAACTAAGGTGTGGACTTTTTCTGCAACGTATATCTTCAATTATCCGAACTCCAATTTACCGAATTTCGATTATCAGAACTCCAATTATCCGAGATACTGAAAGACACTACAATTCGCTTAGTAATTATAATGTCTGCAGGGTTTCCAGATCTAAACGACGCTGAAGATACAGTGCCGACAACACAGCTTTCTTACTACTGAAATTGCACTATTTCATGGGAATATTTTTGAACAATTGCAAAACCAAAATTTTGTTGATCAATGATTGAAGCTTATAAACTATTTATTTTATAGATATAAAAACGATAGCCCATGATAAAATTTTACTATCAAGGGAAACAATGTTAAAGCAATCATCGCTGTAATTGAAGTTCTCGGTTCGGAGACATTTATTTCTTGAAGTTTACCTTTCGCATTACATTAATGAAGCACCGTACCATATAGCATAGATAACGAACTTCATTGGCCAAATAGCAGTACTTCAAACACTAGATAATAAATTACATAATGGAAACATTCTGGTAGGAAATACAAATAAAAACAAGGAACCGAATTATTTTTGAATTTTTATAGGGCGTTATAAACACCAATATTTTGGATTCGCGAAACCAACAATATATTTACAAAAATTAACAAGCAACGGTGCGTCTTCTATTATGAACTTATTCACATTGTTCCCCGTCAAGCATATAATTCATTCTGGAAAGATTCAATTCCACGTATCTCAGGGCTAGAAGTTAAAGTAAATATTCTTAGACAGCTAAATTAGAAAAGGTATAACGAAACTTTCCAAAAAAGTTTGTGTTGTTGTGATGTGCAGTTATAATTGGGATCTCACAAAAAAATGTTTCTTATACAAAAGTCTGTAAACCCATGTCGAGAAAATCTATGCATGATTGCACTGTTTAAAGCATTATAAAAGTTCAAAATCCACCCAGCGTAAAAGGTATGCACATGAGCGCATCGCATACTCCTACCCCAAACAACTTTTTTCAGCCTGTATTTCTTGTAATATTTTTGATTATTGATGCTGACTAAATTTACTTGCTTTCTTCATAAATTCCAATTGTTAAAACATTCAATTATTCATAGATTAAAAGATGCGCAACTTGGTTTCCTGAAAACATATGCTAAATAACCCTTTAAGACCGGCATATCAGATTTCGCTGATTTAAGTTTATGAGACTAAATTTTAGAGTTTTACCGAAAAAAAGCCTTAAACAGCATCAATGCTAGAAACTCCTTAAAAACAAAGTAATTTTTTATACAAATAACGAATGGTACAAGTCAGCTGCTTCGGTATTGATATTTTTGAAGAGCTTGAACATTCTCTTGTATACCCGCACGATCATGATTGCTCGGTCTTAAAGGGTTAAGTAAAAAGTTTTCTTATTCGTTTAGTTAAAATATATTTTTCTTTAAAACTATTTTTTATTATTTTTAACGTATAATAGTAATTAATAATGAGTTTAGTATTATAGAATTCATAATTACCATTTTATTCACGATAACGCTGAAAAAAGTGGTTTGGTGCAGGAGTATGTGATGCGCTCATGTGCATACCTTTTTACGCTGGGTGGATTTTGAACGTTTATAATGCTTTAAACAGTACAATTATGTGGAGATATTCTCTACATACGTTTGAGAGATATCATACTCTGCTTGACTTTAGTATATGAAACATATTTTATGATTTCCTAATTATAGCCACACACCACAAACTTTTTCTAAAAGTTTCGTTACACCATCTCAGATTTAGCTGTCTTAAAATATTTACTTTCAGGTGTTTTTTTTTTTCACTACAAAAATATTTAGTATTAAATGTTGCTTTAGAACACATGAGTAAATAATACATGAACATATAAATTTTCTTAATTGAAATTGTAATTTAAAATTTTCCATTAAAGTGCCCCAATAGTGTTCCACAGCATTGCGGCTAAATAAATGCAGTATTAAATGAAACAAATAAGTACATAAATCAGATTAAAAAAATATTTTGAAAGCTTTAATTTAGCAAAAATGATCACTAAAGTTAATTCCAACCTACTCTAACCGTTAAATTTTTAAACAAACACCAGAAATTTTTTTAATTAAAAGAAATGCTTTCAAACTCTACTTAAAAGTACAATTCTTAAAATACATAGTGATTTTAAAGAGTTTTAATAGTTTTTGTATTTTTATTTACGTAATCATTTGTAAAAAATGTATGATATTAGGGCTAAGTTACTTCTTATGGATGTTTATTACTATAAGTAAAAAATTGATTTATCAAATTTATTATTACAATTTTTAGTATGAAATTCATTTCTAAAATATATGTTTTAAATCACTTTAAAATTACAACCTTACTGTATTTTGACAATGTCAAGTTGATCAACACTTTAAAGCACCGATAACGAATAAGGTGTCAAACTTTAATGTTATAAGTAAAAAGGATAGAATCTTGGACAAGGAAAACTAGAAAGCAATTTGCTCTTTAAGAATCCGTCTAAAATATAAAAAATTGGCGAATTTCTTATCGCAGAATACACTAGAAAAGTCCTTAGATGAAATATATCCGAGCTCTGTTGCTGAAGTGTCGTAAATGATTGATGTTGAGTCCACTGAAAATTAGAAAAAAATGTAAACTTAACTTCCAGAAAGCTCTTATATTTTCTTCTGAATTGACTTCTAAATTTTAAAATATATTGTTTAGAGTCTAATCATAAGTAACTCTTTTCTTAGAATATTGAGAATTGTATTAATAGTTAAATAGTAAGTTTAAACTATTTTGTTTGAATGTTTTTTTATAGAAATATATAGTTTGTAACAAGATATTTCTTATCGGGAATTCATTACGTTTTAGTAGCATTTGCTTTGGAAAGGTTAATAAATGGTGTATAAATAACTTTTCGATTACTGCTTCTTAATATTGTACATTTTTTTATTTGAACAGATGTTACATTAATATGACCTTTATTAATTATGTACTGCACTTTTCTAACTCTTCCAATTTCAATGCTGTATAACTTCATAACTATTTAAAAGTTGCTTATTTAGTTGGCCTTGAGAATAAAAAAAAATCTTTAGCCTGTGGGTGAAAAAAAATTACACAAACAAAGACAAATATTATTGTTTTCCTTGAATCATTTTATATCCGTTACGTAATCCCTGAGTTATGAACATGTAATCCGGTAGAAGTGTTTCCACAACGTTTACATTTCATAAAAGGGATATGTAAGCCAAGCGCTATTCCCCATTTGGTATTTCCCGTCAGGAAACATTATTTATAAGTACAGACACACGGGGACCGAATGTTTTTTGAAGTCATATAGGACTCAAATCGACGCATTTGGAGACTGATGCAACAGATCAACTGATATTTTACAGCAGCTGGTACAATATAGCAACTTATGTATACATTGGTGTAACATGTGTAACGTTATATTTTAGAGAAGCTTGCATTTATTTAAGTTGCTAATACTTCTGAGCAATAGTTGGGAAGCATCAAAATTTGATGCATCTCAAACACACATTCATCTCAAAGTCTTTCCTAAAAAATGAGATTTCTCTGAAAGTTGTTTCTCTGACACATCTATGTATTTACTGGTAGGAAATAAATAAATTATATTAAACATCGGCTGTAAGTGGTGGGTCTCGGTTTAATTAGTACCCACGAAGGCAAATATCATAAAAACATTCCCATATAAATTGATGATTATTTTCCATTCTATTTACTACAAAGCAGCTAAAATCCAATATTATTGAACTTTAGCATATAATAGTTTACTGGGTTTATTTTGAAGTACGTGGGTAAAGTCTGGCAAAAATTGAAATTTTAACAAGATATTATGTATATATATATATATATATATATATATATATATATATATATATATATATATATATATATATATATATATATATATATATATATATATATATATATATATATATATATAATAATATATACTATTTTATATATATATATATATATATATAACATATATACATATATATCATATATACTATATATACAAAAATACAATATACAAAAATATATACATATATAATACATTTTATATACATACATATATACATACATATATACATACATATATACAATAACAAAATATACATATATATACATATATATACATATATATATATATATGTACACATAAAACAATTGAAAAAATATATAACATACTAAACACATATTACAAAAAGAGAGAATCTTACCGACTGGCACTAAAGCTGCCCTAATCAGTAAAAAACAAAATAATGAATACAAAAACAATTTTCTGTATTGGGATGGACGAGAGTCAAATCAAAAAATCCCAATTTTACCCCGAAGTGAAGAAATTCCACAGTACACTTCGGGGTAAAATTGGGATATTGGATATATATATATATATATATATATATATATATATATATATATATATATATATATATATATATATATATATATATATATATATATATATATATATATATATATATATATATATATATATATATATATATATATATATATATATATATATATATATATATATATATATATATATATATATATATATATATATATATATATTATATATATATATATATATATATATATATAAGCAAGAAAAACGTAGCGCCTGGGATCAAGTTCATTAAAGTTAAATTATTGAGCCAACGAAATAACAATTTGTGGTAAATTTTTCACACTCAGCTAAAAGGAGACTCGATGTTTTAATTAATGTAATACTGCAAACTAGAATTCGTAGACATTTCTTTAGTATAGCGTTTCATTTGTGAAGGAATAAATTAAAATTTATTAAAATATTTTTTAACTTCAACTATCATACGAAAAGAATGTGTATTTGTTGAGAGAAGCTGAGGAATGAGAACTTAAATAATCGACCAAAAATGTTATCGTGAAATCCAACACTCTTATTTCATTCCAACAAAAAGTACTTAAAACTAAAAATAATTTAATTAAATTCGTTCACTCTAGAAATGTTTGTTTCAATTGAATTTTTGTATTTATTTCAATCATAAAAGAAATTGAATTTAAGTCTGCACTGAACTCGAAATATAAAACCTGTCAAAACCATCGATTCATTTAAATTGCGAGGCATTTAATCCCAACTCACACCGTTCAAGAATTTTTCCTTTTTTTTAAGACTTGGCCCTGGGTAAATATTCTAAGATTAGTGTCAGAACTTTTTAATGGAACTTCAGCTTAAAAAATTAGTCTTTGAACTTTTATTCGATATTTTTTTTAATTAAAACAAACTATTTTAACGTTTAAAAATTTATTTAATTTCCAATATACTTTGGTTATTAAGTATCTTATTGAAAAAAAAGTTGACACAAAATGCAAAGCATCAATAAAATTTCCTTGTGATTGAAGTTCTAAATAAATCAGCATTCACATTAAATTAATTACTAATTGTTTGTGTGTTTTTACTTTACAACTAAACACAAAACTAATTAAGGTTAAATTCATAGGAATAATATAACTAATGGAAAATATTATTTTCATTTTATTGTGTAGCCTTTATATGTGTCAGTCATTCCGTAATGCAACAAAGTGGAATGTGGTTAAAAATACAACCAAGAAATTGAATTGCATAACAAGACTCTTATACCTTAGGCATCTACAAAAATGACTAAGATAGTTTTCGTTTGAAACTTAACAAAGTTAAATGAGGAATTAGTTTTCCAGGGAAACTTCTTCCTTAGTTATAGATTAATGTACACATAATAAAATATAAAAAAAAATATTAATGTACACAAGAGTTAAGAATAATTTTTTATATAAGTACCATAAAAATATTCACATATTATAGTTTTAAAAAAAGGCTAGGTTAGTTTGACTTATCGTTGTATGATTGGAACCCGATTTAAAAGAAGGAAAAACTGCTTTCCTGAAAGTTGTAATATTTTGTATACATTAAATGCTTTTCAATAAACAGACTGGATTGTTTGAACAGTTCAGTAAATTTTAAACTCGTATAGAATTATTTTGAACTTTTAACCAGTCAATGGTTCTTCTTCCGAGGGCAGATTAAAAGCATTACCAACGAAAACTAGGAACATTTTTATTTAAACACTCAATGATATCAAAAGAAAGTTTAATGAGAGAAGATTCTGAGAAAATACAATCCTAGTGATTTATTAATTATTGAAGTTGACTTTCCCAAGCAGCATTATTAAGTTTCTAGAGTTTTGTTATTAGTATAATGTGCCTGGTAAAATAAACCAAATGGGTATGCTCGAAAACGAAAATAAAAACGTTGATAAGTAAAAACATTATTATTTGTTTCGAAATCAGTATTTTTTAAGAAAAATTTAACTGTGACAATGAGCAGTTGAAGAAGATTAAATTTTATTTTGAACAGATGTATTCACGGGCAATTGCATTCTCATGTGGACAAGTCAACTTTTTACAAATAAGCACCAGGATTTCAATAAAAACACCCAGAAAACGCACAAGAGAAATATGCCAATTAATCAAATTGTTTTATGTTTGTTGAATTACGTATAGTGTATGTTATGCGGGTAATATTTTAAAAACCTTTTTGTGTGGGGGAATTCCCTATGGCAGGAAAAATTGAATATCACATATTGCTCTTAGACATCGGCTCTATTCAAGATGAACCGAAACCCGTTTAATTATCTGTATTATTAAACAAGTATCATTGTTTTTGGATCACGCTTATATAAGATCTAAAGCGAAATAATAATTACTTTTGGGCAGAAAAATTTCGGTCATTAAAATGATCACCTGCAGCTTTTGTCACATAAATCCAAAAGATTGAATAATTGTTGGACAATCCATTTCTACAGTTAACATGTGAATACAGATAAAGGTTACATTAACGTATCACGCCTACAACAGCTTAAAATCTGTTTTAATTAATTATCAGTATCAGACGGTAAAGCATTCGGAATCTTGAAGAATTTGAATTTTTAAAGAAATATGAAATGGACGGTTTTCGGATTTTCCTTCGAAACATCGGATTTTTTAAGCATAATTTAAAGTTTAAAAAAAACTAAAATAATATTATTAAGTATACTATAATTAATAATATTATTAAATTTAAAATAATATTATTAAGTTACAAAATAATGTAATAAAACATTGAAAAAAACCCTTAAAATCTCTATCTAGGTATTGTTTTGGCAGGTCAACCACAGTAAATGAAAAAAAATGACTATAGTAATGTAATTTCTTTTACACGACGGTGGACCTGTCAAAGGATAAGTAACGAACAAGAGAATAAGATAACTTTCTTCATACCATTTTAAAAGGAAAATATAAAACATATTTAAACATGAATTCACCGAAAATATATTCCGCAGTAGGTTGGCAAACTGCAGTAACAACAAAAATGACTTTTAGTCGTTTTTCTTTAAAGACTTAAATGTTAAGTTATCAATGAGTGTTTTAGAAGAAATTCAGTCATAATATCCAATTAAAGTTATTATATGACAGAAGATTAAAATTTAAACTTGCCAATGAAGACCCCCCAAGCAACACAACTATGTTGTTCAAATATGATTTCAACTAGTATGTACAATGTTATTTAAAAGTGAGCTTTCAGCAAAAACGTGAAAGCGTTTACTTTTGTCAAAGTTGTTTGAACGTGTGTTTTCAATGTTGTTTCAACGTGTGTTCCCAACATTATGTTTCTACGTTATAGTATTTAGTTTTGTCAACGTTGTTTCAACGTATGCTTCCGATTTCAAAAGAATTTCTAACAAAAAAATAAAACTTAAATGAACACTTCAATTTCCCCAAAGTGCTTGTCAAGAGACAAAAATAATTCTTTAACATCGGAATTATATATTAAATAGATGAATTGAAGTTCATTGGCTTTATTTCATTATTTGCTGTTAAACCCTTTTAATAAAAAGTATTGTTGGAATTTTCCATGGGAACAATGTGTTTACAAATTGCTTTTTTCCACTGCCAACGAATCCACCAGAAAACCACATTGATTCAATAGGAGTGTGTTGCTTGGGAAAAGACAAAAATATGTTTTATATAAGTACCAAGATTTTTTTCTTTTTAAAAGTAGGAAAAAAATTGTTTATGAAACCGCTTTCGAAAAAATTGTTTTGAATTTTTCTAATTTTAAATGAACTGTCTGAAAATTTCTGATGGTTCAGTGTACTTTAAGGTGTACAGAATATTTTTATTTAAAAAACGGGAATAATTGTAATATTTCTAAATACTTTTTTGTTAAATGATTATTTTTAAGGAACGCTCTAACTGTGAAAATTTTCTAATGAATATTATTAATTTTTAATTATCCAAGGATAGTTAAGGGGAATTATATTTTTATGTTGCTAAGACACCTTTAAACAATTAAGCATTTTATGCCATTTAAAGACTCAGAAAACACTTTAAACAAATACACTAATTAATCAAACTGGGTTTTTTGCTTGGTGTATTGCGTATATAGTGTATTTTAAACAGGTCATATTTTTAAAACTATTTTTTTTTCTATGACGAAATTCCTTTTATAGGGTAAAAAACTAGCATTCCAGGGTAAATAAGAATGTCATCTGGATCCAGAAGCTACCTCTAGACATACGTTTACTGTACGATCTGAAATGCAATAATAATTAAATTCAGTCAAGACAAAAATTAGGCATTAAAATTATCCTTTGGTGAATTTGTCACGTGAATCCAACACAACATAAAAATTTTAAAAGTTGTTGCATAATCTATTTTTTTTTATTTACATGACTTTAAAGATTAAAGTTATTTACATTTCAGGGTTTAATTTATTTTAAAACAATAATACCGCTATGAAATTTACATATTTTTTTCCTAAAGAAATTGAAATCTTGTAGAATCCGTCATGATATTTTATTAAATTTTAATTTTGTAATTGAACGGTTTGCAATGCTCGGATCGCTAGCAAAATTTTAAATAAGGAATTTAATTTTTCTATACTCCAGAAAAACAACACTGCCCTAAAAATTAAACCACGATCCATTGTTTTATATAAATAAAAGTTTTATGTATTTTTTAAGGAAAGTAAAGAGTATGCTAACAACAAATGCCGCAATCACTTACTCCGAACCAACTCATATATGAACTGTCTGGAAGTTTTAATGCATTTTAAGGTCTTATAGAAATATTTTTTTAACTCTGCACATTCTATGGTAGGGAAGGTTTGCTAGAGTATCGATAAGCAACTATTACTAAACATCTAGGGTTTCTTACCGTTCAAAGATGTGCTACACAAACCGAATTGAAATGTTCAACTTAATTGTAAAAAAGGGAATGAATTGTAAGATTTTTAAATATTTTTTGTTAAATGATTTTTTAAGAAACATTCTAACTGTGAAAATTAGCACCAGAGGAATTTTAAATTTTAATTACCCAAGTATAGTCAAGGGCAAATATATTTTTATGTTGATAAAACATTTTTGTACTAGGTTGAGTCAAAAGTTTTTTTCATATTTTTAACTGAAAAAGAAATGCATAACAGTCACACAATGCTTAGGATTTATTTCTCGAAGTACATTTTTTATGATATATGGTTTTTTGCCATCTCTCTGCCAAAAGTTCAATGTCATGTTAATAAAATTCGGACGGCTTCAATGGAATGAACTCGCGACACCCCATCTCGACATCACTCACATTAGTGAACTGCCGTCCGGACAGAAAGTGAGCCAAGGACCGAAAAAGATGATAATCCGACGGAGTAAGGTCTGGTCTGTATGCAGGATGGGGCAACATTTTGATACCTTGCAGGTCTTCAAGTTTTTCTTGGACAATCTGGCTGTGTGTGCGGGAGCGCTGTCATGTTGTAGGAGTGCACGTAATCTGTTGACTAGTACTGAATACCGAGCCTTCAGAATATCGTACACACGTTCAGGATGCTGACTTTAGGATGCCGACTGCTATAGAGGTCAGCGTATACAGCACGGCCACGTGGAACAAACTTAAAATGAAATACTCCCTCCAAATCCACCAAACGCACTTATGACCTCCTGCTCAAAGCGGCCCCGATTTACAGCAGGATTTTGGGGCTGGCCGGCATGTTGCCACGGTTTTCCCATGTCTGGATTTCAGAAAAAGATCTATTTCTCATCTCCAGTTACGATTCTGAGCCAAAATAGAATATCGTGGGGGTTGGAAAGCAGTTCTTAGCAGATCTCCACTCGCCGTTGCTGCTGGGATGGAGTCAGTTCATGAGGAACTTCTCGACAGCGCCTATTCACCAGCCCCAGTTGGCTGTCGGCTGAGGTGTTGATTGTTGGATCTATGGGAAGAATCAAGTTCTGCTGATAATGCTCGGGTGCTGGAACCCTGCTGGTGTTGAATATCTGCCTGGAAAACTTCGTTATCGACAACAAATGGCCTATCTTATGTTATTTTCTTTCAAGGGTTGTATCACCTTCATTGAATCGTTTAAACCAATTTTGGGCAGTGCACTCATTCACAGAACCTGGACCCTCAACAGCATTAATTTTTTCACCTCTTCTCCTGCTTTAAGATCTTTTTTCCAGAGGAAACGCAAAATAACTCGAATTTCTAGCTTATCGCCCGCCATTACAAGAGCCTGTACAGCCTACACAGGTGCGAGAAATCACAGCAACTGACAACGAATATCAAGGTCGAACTCCGCTCTACCATTTTAGATCGTCTGCGCAGGAACTGTAATTGGCATATGTTACATTTTGGCCTTCCAATCAAAGCCACGTAAAATATGAAAAACATTTTGACTCAACCTGGTACAATTAAGCATCCGAAGCTAATTAAAGACTTAAAGAATACATCATTTAAATAAATATTCCAATTAATCAAACTGGTTTTTATTTGCTTGGTCTACTGCATATATAGTGTATTTTAAACGAGTTATATTTTTATATTTTTCTCTCATACGAAATCCCGATTATTATAGGGTAAAAAATCAGCATTGCAATTCAAATAACAATATAATCTGGATACAGAAGAAGCTGCTTGTAGACATCGGTGTACAGTATGATCTGAAATACAAATATAAGTCAATTAAGTCAAGACAAATGTTAGGCATTAAATTTATCCTTTGGTGAAATTGTCAAGTGAATCCAACACAACATAAAATTTAAAAAATTGTCACATAATCCATTTTTACAATTGACATGACTAAAGATAAAAGTTATTTACATTTAAAGGTTTAAATTGTGTTTTAAACAATAATACCACTATGAAATTCACATATTTTTTCTAAAGAAATTTAAATCGTGTAGAGGCTGGCAATAGTCAATGTGCATTTTAATTTGTATTTGAACGGTTTGTAATGTTCGGATCGTTCAGCAAAATTTAAAGTGGTAAGGAATTTAATATTTGTTTTTTTACTCCAGTGGCAACACTGCTCTAAAAATACAACCCCTATTCTTTGTTTCAATTAAATAAAGTAATTATTTTTTTAAGGAAAGTAAAGAGTATGCTAACAACAGAAGCCGCAATCACTTCCTCTGAACAACTGATAAATGAAAATCTGGAAGTTTTAGATAATTTAGTGCATTTTAAAGACGTAGAGAAGTATTTTTTTTAACTCTGCACATTCTATGCTATGGAAGGTTTGCTACAGTATCTATAAGCAACTATTACTAAATACAGGGTGTCCAGAAAAGGACTCCCTGTTTTTAAAAATTAATAAAAAAGAAATGGATAGAGATATTAACACAATTCTTGCAGAAAACGAATGAGTCATGTCTGGAATTTGATATGGAACACTTTATTATGTTAGTTATGTTTATTACGTTATTATATGTTATTAAACTTTATTATGTTCAATTTAACCGAGGGATAGCGCTGCAATACCATGTGTTGGATTCCACGCAATAACTATTGCTGCATTCCCTGAACTGAAAGCTACTGAACATTTCTGACCACGTCTCCTTCTTTTCGGTATATACGCATGCCTAGTTCTTTCATACAGCCAACACACGGTTTTGCCGTGCCATCTGTCGGTTAAATTGAACATAATAAAGTGTAATTTCATAATAACGTAATAAACATAACTAACATAATAAAGTGTTCCATATCAAATTCCAGACAAGACTCATTCGTTTTCTGCAAGAATTGTGTTAATATCTTTATCCATTTATTTTTTATTAATTTTTAAAAACAGGTAGTCCATTTTGGGACACCCTGTAGTTAGTCTATAAGCTAGTGGGAAAATTGCAGCGCCATTTTCTGGTTGTTTTTCTATAGGATATCGGCGTTCACAAGATAGATGGCGCTGTAAGGGTTCATTGCCCTTAGAGCGCCATCTATCGAGAGGTTTTGGAACTATTTGTTTTCCTTCTCCAAACAAAATTCCATTGCCTCATGATTGTTCTGCTAAATTATCAGGTCATTCTGCCGAGTAGTTTTAAAATTAACGATTTATGAAATCTTAACTTTAATTATAATCACCCTGTATATTATATATATATATATATATATATATATATATATATATATATATATATATATATATATATATATATATATATATATAATATATATATATATATATATATATATATATATATATATATATATATATATATATATATATATATATAGTACACAAATACAATTGAAAAAATATATACTAAACACATAATACAAAAAGAGAGAATCTTACCAACAAAAACAAAAAAATATAAAAATAAGATATGGAAGTTTTTAGTTCGGATTTTGTGAGAAGCTGTTGGCTTCAAAGTTTCGTGTTGTTTTTTATTCGCTTCATCTGCTTTATGTAGGTTTGTCTTTATCTATGTTTTTAATTTTGATTTTGTTTTTTGATTTTGTTTTTAATTCTCTTCTGGAAATTCCACAGTACACTTCGGGGTAAAAAATTGGGATTTTTTTTATTTGACTCTCGTCCATCCCAATACAGAAAAGTGTATTGTTTTAATAGTGGCTTAAGGTTTTTACCTCCTGATGAATTGGCCTTTCCCACTATTTTTGGTTTCTTTCCATATCTTATTTTTATATTTTTTTGTTTATATATATATATGTTTTGTTTTATATATATATATATATATATATATATATATATATATATATATATATATATATATATATATATATATATATATATATATATATATATATATATATATATATATATATATATATATATATATATATTATATATATATATATATATATATATATAATATATATATATATATATATATATATATATATATATATATATATATATATATACACAATTATGAAATCTTTCAGTTTCTCTCTGTAATAATGTAGAAAAAGTAAAATAATACAATAAAGGGATTTAACACCAACGTTTCCGATGTGTTATTGAAAGAAAATTGATAGAATTTCACTAATCAATAAAAAGTTTTCTCATTAAACTTTAAAAGAACTCGAAGTTCGTGATTAAAACATTTATCAAACGGTCCAAAAGCTGTCTGACGAACAAGGATTTTGACAAAAAATCATTTAGCCTACACCATCTTCCTATACATACGCATATATTATAATACATATCTTTCTCATGGATACTTTATACTTTTATCCGATATAAATAAATATATATTTAACTGCGACGAAAGAAGAAGAGGATCAACACCATTTACCATATTACGGAATGTCTTATCACAATGATCTTTCTCATCACGATATCAAATTTCAAAAGTTTGAAATATTTTTTTTCAGATTTCTGAGCGAGAATCCTTGAAATAAAATTTTGATCCAGATAAAAAAAAGCTTTTGTTCGATAGTTTAACGTAGGGCAACTGCCTTTTTTGCTATTAAAAAAAAGCTAATGCAACAATTCTTTTAAAATACGGTTTTGCGGACCCATTTCTCTTCCCCCAATCACGATATACATTTCCAACAACACGCTTAAATAAAATGAGGGATAAAAACTAGCAAAGCGTAAAACACTTTTAAAATGGTGATGAAATTCCTGTCATGAAATACGTAAAAACCTGAAAAAATAATAACAAAATCAGAAACATAAAGTACAAAAAGTGTAAACTTACATGACTAAAGGCGTGAATCTAAGATACTTTGAAAAATATTACTTCATTCAAGTTCTTGTAAAACGATTACCCCATTATATTACTCAACGTTATCTTTTTCACACGCTTAGCTGCGCCATCTTTTGCACGTTTCAGTCATAAATCTTCACCGAGGGGGAAGAGAGAAGGGCGTTTACAAAATATTCGGAGAGGTTTGAATAAAAACAAATTTTGCCCTTTATATATCCTTGGCTGTGGAAAGGCGAAAAAAAGGTTTTCCTCAGTTCTGTTGTGAATATCAAGGAATTTCCGACGACCGGTTTTACAACACTGTAACTGACAATTCGTAGCATTGGTTTATTAAAACTGCGAGCGAAATTTTAGCCAGCCTTGATCCCGCACATTGTATCACAAAACCCGTGTCTAACCACGAAATACTAAACTTATAAGGCCAGAGAAGGTCTTCGTGACGTTACGTTAGCCTTAGTGGCTGACTGTTCCGAAGAAGAAGAAAAAAACGGCTCTCAAAATCTGTTCGGAGCTTGAAATTTATAGTCGCTCATATACAACCGGGTTTCTTCATTGAAGGAAATATATCTTTAACCACAGGTTCACCCGTTAACTCTCCTAGCGTAAACATCTCTTAAATATCATTTAACAACATGTAGACAAAATATTGACTGTTCTTGTATAAGTTTAAATTCTACAAATAGTATAAAATATCTTGGGCTGTATATAGATTTAATATGAAATGGGAAAACTCATGTTTCCGAGTTATTAAAAAAACTCCGTTTTTTTATTATACAAATTTTATTACCTAAGAAAAAAAAGTTTCATTAGACTTTCTTATTAATTTATATTATTCCTGGTTCTATCCCATCATTAATTATGGTAGTATTGTATGGGGAGGAGATTATAAAAGCAATATTAATCCGTTGATTTCAATTCAAAACAAATGTTTTAAAATTTTGAAAGGACATCTTTATTCGAACATCCCCATTTTTAAATTTACTACCGATTCGGCATAATGTTATTTTTCGAATGATTTTATATTTACATCGTAATAATTCTTTTTGTAATTTAAAAGTAAATATATCAGCTAGACGTTTAAATGAAATTTATCATATCCCATTTCCACATAAAGAAATTTTTCGAAAACATTTCTCATATTTAGCCCCAAAAGTATTCAAAAAACTAACTACAGCACTTCAAAGTATCCAATAGACGATATTGATGTATTTTTTAATTATAGAAGCGAAATTTTGTTTTTTTTTATATATTCCCCGCTGACCAGAATTTTAAGCATTTCTTTTTTTGTATTATATAGCATTAACATTGCCACATTTTTTTTCTTTTTGTTTATATTTATGTATTTAAATTTATTATTTGTTGTGTATGTTAACTTATAATGTGTCTTATTACTGTGTCTTACAAATTATAAATTATGATTATTTAGTCACATATACGGTTTTTTTTAACTCCCTTGTGACGGGTATTTCGCTGTATAAACGTTTTTAATGAGCTTTACATCTGAATCAATGATATTATTTTAAATAGAAATTTTGGAATCATGTGTAGACACACGTCAGCAAAAATTAAATAGGTTTTTTCACCATAAATTTCAATTAAATTATAATTGCGAGAAAGAGTTTTGATAATTATCACAATCAATAATAGAGATCAATTTAATGTAAAAAAATGGCCGTGAACCCTCGGTGCATTACCTTTATTTCCTGGAAGTAACTAAAAAAGTATTGAAATTTCCCATTTCATAGTGTCGGTAAATATATGAGTATGCCAACCGACACCAGCCGTCAATTCACTTCTCATTTGCCCAATGTTTAGGTTAAAACACCCTAAAATAAAACAAATAAGAAACCGCTGAAAAAGTTATGGTTTTGAAATAAAAAGGGTATATGGTATCAGAATGGTACACCTAGAGGCTTTTTACTTAAGAACGTTCATAAAATTTTACAAAACTAATTATAATTTTTTTCATGCTCCCATAATAAGATAAATTCATCAATAAGGCCAGTTATTATAATTACAAACCACCGCATATTAAGCTGAAAGGAGTGATAATGATACGCCTGGGATAAGTACGTACTTCAAGTTAATCGCTCTAGATGGGGTGAAAACAACTGAATTAAAACTCTTTATCACAGTAGGTAACATTTTGTTGCAACATATGTTTTTAATGTAGGAAAAAGAAAGTTACATTCAGAATAAAACTACAAATGGGAATTTAGAGATTTCTTTAATAAAAAAAAGTCAAAGTAAAAGTGCATTATGATTTGATGGCTCCCTGTTTGGCTATTTTCAATTTTTGCCAAAGCAATTATGAAACATATTTCACAAGCTTTTTTTTTTTTAAAAAAAGGAAATTAACTCTTAGATTTATAATGATAATTTTAATCGTTATAAAACATTTCATTGATGGATAAATTGCAGTATTTTAGTTGATGCATGATTTGAATATTTCTAATAATATAAATATAACTTGTTTTACAGCCACTAATGCTATCTTTTATTCGTGATATTCGACAGATACGGTTTGGCGTTAAAACTACAAACAATGTGCAGCATTTTTATTTTTTAGAGATTGTGTATTTTTTTTTTCTTTCAAGTATGTTTTTAATTCAAAGATGAATTTACTAGAATAAATAAATGTAGATTGTATTTTGACTTCGTAATCACATCGTCAATTATCGCTCAATAAAAAAAAGTATTTTGCTTTTAAAAAAAATTATTTCTAGTGAATACATAGAACCAATTCTAAGTAACTGTTGCAAATGTAAAGTTGCACATTGCTTAAAAAATGTCGTTAATATTGTTGATGTCGCAGTTGTCATGACTACATTTAAACGTGAATAAAGAGTAAGGCCAAAATCCAAAATGTTTCCATATTTTCAAAAAATGATATTCAAAATTTATATTTTATAACGTAAAACTTTTCAAATTTAACCTTCTTTAACAAACAAATTATGAAAACTATCGAATAAATTGCTTGATTTTTTTAAAGTAGTTTATTTTACATTGTTCAGAATACTTAAAATTTTTGTAAATTTTTGCATTAAACAACTATAATACTCTCTATGTAATTATTTTAATTTATAAATTATATAATTTGATAGTATTACATATTTACGAAGCGTCAAATCAAAGTTGAAGAGGAATGCCTACTGAAAGTATATTTCCTTAAGTTATCGATGTGACATCACAAATAAAAATGCTATACCATCGGGATGTCACAACTACCCAAAGTTTGCAAAACAGGTGCACCGAATTCCCAATGATTGATGACAACATTTGAATACCTCTATGGAAAAGATATCAAGTTGACGGGAATATATACGTACACGCTTCTCCTTTAACTGAAACGTTGTAAGGAAGAAAGGTAGCGGGAAATTCTCCTATAGACTTGACCGCCTTTTGAATTTAGATTCAACTTTGGCCCCCAGACGTCTTGTCGGCAAAATGCCAGATTTGTTTTCTAATTTGGATGATTCCAGAAATGATCTTTCACCGGTTTTCGTACGATGAAATGGTGTTTCCGTGAGGTGTATGTCTGATAAATGCCTGTGAAAACCTATTACAGTTTTTTTTAAGGGAGTGGGACTTTTATTGATTTATTTGTGTTTCTGAGTGTTGCTTTAAAATCTAAATGTTTCTATACATCAGATAAACTTTTTCAAAGTGCTTTTAGATAGCAAACTATAACTGCACACCCAATTACATTATTCCTTATAGTTCTTAAAACCCCAAAGCTTTATAAACACTAAGTTCAAAAAGAACAAATATAGTTTACAATTAAGGATAATTTCATGCAAAACGGCACCTGGAGCCGAAGGCGGCTAAACCCGTATACAATGAAGATAGTTACATGGATTAATCATGGTGGAGGCAAACAAAAAATTCTGAGATAATGTTCAAAAGTTGTGTAAATCGGTAAAAAGTCCAGAAGTCAAGCATCACGTAGAGTAATGGCAGCCAAGGAAGACGTGAGCACAAATATAGCCTGCTTTCCTGTAACTTAAATACCTACAGAAATTCTTTTAAAAGCAACAGTAATGATACCTTGATAATGTTAGCAACAGTAACTGATACCAACTCTCCACTTTAAAAAAGTCTAAAACAACTACGAAAGTTCATACTGCAGTTTGCAGTTTCTTGAGAAAAAACGGTTTCTTTGAATCGGTTAAAATTTAACTGGTCTTTTTAGTGTTATTTAAATATGTTCGGTGTATAATAACCGAATATTGAATAACCGAATATTGAAAAATTTGCTTTTGAAGAAACTGTTTTTTCCCTCAAAATCTCTAGCATCAAAGTGGAACGTTTATAATGATGTGGAGGGAATTTTTATGTTGACGGGGCATACTTTTTTGTCATTTTTAAAGTGAAGACTATCTCAGCATTGTATTAAAATTCAAAAAAGAACAATTTGTTGCTATTTTGTGATTTTATATGGAAAGACTGCACGTTTCATCAATAAAATTCGGTCAAGGCATGTCTCCAAATTCACGAATTCTTGGCAAAACTTTAAGGTGATGGCCTGGTAGGCGTTCGGTTTTGATGTACAGAGGTTAACTTGTCAATTTGAAGCAAAAAAGCATTAACATTTCACCGTAAAAGAGTTAAAATAGCTATATTGCATGTTTGGTATAAATTTGAACCAGGAGTGTTACTAAATCTTTTTAATTTAACAGATATCATGTTTTTTTAATTTATCTTATCAAAAATAAATACAATTCAAGCAATAAAAATGCAAAATTAGGCCATAAAATGTGCATTAAATTGATTTTCTTTATATTTTTGAGAAATATTTTTTGGGGAAATTTTCACTATTCAAATAAAATTTATTATTTGTTATATTCTTTGTGATTCATGATATATATTTATATTATTTTATTTATACCTTCCAGATTCTTACAACCACAACTTCTGTCAACCAAACCGTTTCAGTGATATTTTGTGGCTCAAAATGTTTTTTGTCTGAACTTTGGAGAAGGCTTATATCATTGTGTTTGTCAAACCATAGCATCCGCTACGGTTAAAAAATGTTAAGAGATAGATAAGATTATAAGATTCGATGGATAGAACAGAGTTTGGAAGGGGTATTACGGAAGAACGGCATGCCAATACCTACTTTTAACTTTTTTAATTCGAAAGAATTAAAAAAAAAATGAATGTAGGATAAAAATAGATTTTAGTTGAATAAATATAAAAATTAGTTTTTTAAAAATATATTTTATATGTTTAATAAAAGACGCCATTTACGTCAAAGATATTAAAAGAAAATAATTCACGCTTTATTTCACCTAAACGTTCACCTAGATTGGTTTTCCACCCTATCTTGAAGTGTTAACGCTATGTGAGATTGCTGAATCTGCACATTTCAATCTACATTCAACTTCTATCATACAAAGTCCTAAAAATGAGAAAGGCTAAATTTAAACAAAAAAAGTTCAAGCCAACCGGGTGAGATTGAGTCTTTTTTTATCTCGCTTTTCAACAGTCTTATTTTTGTTTCTTTTCAGCACACACTTCTTTTTTATAAAGAGTCGAAGTAGAATACGTTTACGAATCCAATAAACATACTCACGAAACCTTAATCCAAAACCTTATCTGGGATACTTTTTTGAGTGGTATATATACCTCAAATCCTGGAAAACATATATTTTAGGATGGGGTTAGACTTTCGTTAAATTATACTAAAAGTTCTCGTTTATATGAAATAAAGCGCCATTTTGCAGAAAATGCCGGTGCGTAAAGGCTAAAAGTTTTCCTATAAAATAGTGACTTTTAGAAGATTTTTGACATTTGGGCTATACTATTAATGTTCATGAAGTATTTACGGATGAGCTTATAGTACTAAAATATATTTATATTCTGCAATGTAAAATGAAAATGGGAAATTTTCCATGTTCGACATTTCCAAGTAAAAAAAAAGTAAACTAAATAAAAATATATTTCTTCACCTATAAATAAGAATAAATGTTATTGCAGTTATTGTAATTTTTTGTGACTTAAAATGTTCAAACTCAAAAATAATAAATAATCAGAAATATTAAAATTGTGACATTATTTTTTCTGGAATTACTATTCATTTGCACATATGTATACTCCATATTAATGCAATAGACTACAAAAGGTCAAAGTGAACAATTAAATTTTGCGTCTCAGTTTTTCATTTAAAAAAAAGGGAATTGAATACAAAAAAGTTTATACTCAATTAAAAAAAATATATATTTGATTATCGTTAAACTCGTTTTTTATTTGAAAAACCTAATTTGCTTTACAATCAATAAAACTTTTTTTATTCATGATCACGGATAATACTAATACCTCTACATGAAAAAGCAGCCCTTAAATTTTGAAAAATTTCCACACCTCTTTTTTTTATATATAGTCCTAATCTCCATGAAGAGCATTAGAGGATTAATTATTCCAAAATTGACATTTTTTTCACTCTCAAGTAAAGTTCTTTTAATGGGTATCCAATATTTTAAACTCAAAAATAAAATTCAGTATAAACGCAATGTATCTGCTCGCATATAATGCAAAACAATGCAGTATGTAAGTGAATACTTAGGGATTAAAAGCCTTTTTTAATGCATCAGTTTGCCTTATAGAAATTAATTAATGAAAGAGTTCCACTTTTTTAACATACATATCTGAGTTTAGAGGGGATAAAATTTATACTTAGTAGAATGTGACAGGTTTAGATCTTATGTTTTTTTTCACATTTTACATGTCGTTGTGTAATAAACATATCTAATTTTGATTTATTATAATAATAATAAATAAGCAGCAAAACAATGCGGATCATTCTGATCTTAGGAAAAATATTAGTTGTATGTGATATTTTTTTTTATATCTGATGGTCTTTTGATTTTTTGAATTATTATAATAATAATTATAACATAAATAAGGAAACAAAACAGATTGTTCTGATCTTGGATAAACTAAGAATTAAAATTTAATTCGGAGGTTTTTTTTAAAATTTCTGTAGAAGTTAAATTCCGACGAATAAAAAGGTCATGCCGTATTGAGGGTTCAAAATACAAGTGAACCAAGTCCACTTTTTTTCATTTTCGAGTTAAAAGTGCAATAACTATGCATGCACTAACTATGTAGAAACTCTGCGCAATAGTGAAAAAGTCTTATATCAGATAATGTCCTCTAGGCAGCTAAATTTTAAAATAATAAAAATCTGTACTTTTGGTTTAAACCTACCTCTGTAGCACAAATAAGTTTTTTATGGACTTGGATCACTTATATTTTGAGCCTTCCATATAATGAACAAACTAGCTAAGGCTACCTTGAACATTAATTGCAACAAAAAATATTAGCTTCCTTCAGATTTTTTCCGTAATATTGAAATCGCAACAACTATCATACTATCAATTAATTAAATGTTTAATTGAACAATTAGCCTCTTTTTTCAAAAATAGCTTGTTACAGAAAATTTAATACTTTTTTTTAGATTTTAATCAGGCTGTTTTTCTTTGAAATAACTTAATTGGTATGGAAAGATCATTGAATATATTACATATCACGTAGTTTTAAGTTTAATTTTATTGTTTTTAATTTAAGAAAAGTAACCGCAGCTACTAACCTGTGAAGTAAAATAGCTCTTTTGAACAATTTACAGTGACTTACATTTTGCCTGTACAATTACATCAAATATTAGGGGAAAAAAATATTTATTTTAAGAGCCTCATTCACTAATGAAACGTAACTGTTAAGTGGGATACGAATAAAGTATAAAGGATTTCTTTTAGTTTGTTTTCAAAACTGTAATAAACGCTGTAAATGATATTTTACTTTGTTGGTAACAAGTTATTAAATATATGGTAATAAATGTTTGTACATATTTTTCAGGATTTTATCAATTTTTAATACGAGCATAACTTAATTTTTAAAATGGTACAGAATGTTGACAAATCATGTTGTATATACCTATAAATTTCTTCTAAATGTTTGACCTATGCGTTTTGGGCCCAAATGAAGGTATCCGACTACGTTGGACACTAGTTTTTTAAAATAAATTTTAATACATATATTTTATCTATTTTTATGTTCACCAACACAACTAATAATGATAATTAGTGACAATTTTTATTTTAAATATATTTGTTGTAATTCAAAAAATTTTAGGTAAATTTTGATTTTTTCGCCTTTACGATAGACTTTCTAACTAAAAAAATATTTAAGATTTCTTTAAAATAACTATAAATTAATAATTTTTCATTTGATACCTAGAGAATAGACTACAATCTAAGATATTTATCGCACCAATAAAAAGTTATGAGTTGTCGAAGCTAAGTTAAAGATTTTTATGTACTTTTTTCTACTATTTATGATAGTAAGTGTCATAATTTCTGTAATAATGCTCTAAATTACTAGTCTGTACTGTAGTCTATTCCCTAGATAATAGTATAAAAAATATGCACAAAAAATTTCAAAACATTAGGTTGAGTACTTTTTGAGAAATATTGTTTGTCGAGAAGAAAATTTTCAAAAATTTCATTTTGCAGAAAATCAATTTAAAGTAAACAAACTATATAAAGGAGATTCATTTATGCAGAAAAAGAAAGATTATTTTATGAAGGGTCAATATAGAGACAGTTTTGGAATCTTAAAAATTTCCGCTATAATTTAAAATAGTAAAAGAAAAAATTTTCTGCTTTTTGCATTTTGAGCTTTGATTTACTCTTCAATATTTCACCACTTTCCGTTTAAATGTTTAAACGTTATCTTCATGAAGACTATAATTTATACTCATTTTTATATTAATTTTTTACTGTATTGTCGTTCAATCACTAATAACCCTAAAGCATATCGAGATCCAAATTTACTGTTTGATAAGTCATAACTGACAACACTAGGTTTACAGGAAGGGGTGATGTAATATAAATTATTGGCATTGTAAAATGAATATTATATTGTATCGTTAACGCCAATTTCGATTTTTTTTAATTTACGGTAATACCGTATTAGAAAACAAACAGTCTGTAAAGCATTTATATAGCCTTTACGATAGCTATTACCACTAAAAAACTTTCATAGGTATACGCCATCATGTGTAAACCACTTTCACGAAAATTCATAGTCCTGAATAATTCTAATTTTATAAACATCAGCTTTGATTATCTTTCGCCATTATGTGAATAAAGTTAAACACAATTTTCCAAGTCATTCGTATCGTAATGCATGCTATTGTTTTATGCTTTTTTTATCGGTAATATTTTCTCTACGCCCAAATAATTTCTTTCAAACTAGTTGATAATGGGAATTAATACAGCTTTTTTCTTAAAGAATCTTTAATTAACTTTTTTAACAGCTATCGGTGCTGTTAAATGTCACACAAAAATAAATCGATAAAAGGTATTTTAATTGAAGTAGCAAAAGAAGAAACCTTGACGCTCTTCCCCCCTTCCGTTTTTATGCGTATCTTTATTATTTTGTGGTTGATATGATGTTCCCCCTCCCCATAAACTGCATACTTCAAAATACACATCAAGTTATTAACCATTGACGCATTCTATCCTTTTGTCACAGAATAAAGTTTAATTTTGGCTTAAAATAATTAATTATTGTTTGATGAGAAATTGATTTTTTTAGTTTAAGAAAAAAAAGACTGGATTTTATAGTTTTTTCTGTACACTTTCCACTAGAAAGATCCAGTGAATTAGTTATATTCTAAATGTGTATTATTCCATAATAATGACTTTATGCAGGGAAAAAAAATTACGTCAACCAAATTTTAAAAACAATACCGCTAAATATTTCTTCATTATACTTAAAAAATATAATTTTATTGATGGTTGTTTTTTAAATGTAATACATATCCATAACTATAGTTTGTAAACGTCAATTCCAGCGTTTTTTATTACATGAAGACAATATTTTGATTAAAATATAATTAATGCTTAAAATTGAATTTTAGCTAAATGTTGTTTGAAAAACTGCAAGTGATTGTTCATACTTTTTAGAATACTATATAGTTTTTGTATAAGGTGGTTAAGCAAAACATTTTTTTTACCGTTTGAAAATCTGCAGCGATGAAAATATGCATAAAATCTGCTTTATAAATGGAATACATACACCTAACTGTAGTTTATCAATGTAAATTATAGCGTTATTTATTACATAAGAGCAAGATTTTGATTAATAATTTGTTAATGAATAATGTTTTTTAGACAATTGTATTTGAAAAAAGTGCAGGTGATAGAAGTGTAAAAGCATGATAACCCTTTCCGACCGAGCTATCACGATCGTGCGGGTATAAAAGAGAATGTTCAAGCTCTTCAAAATTATTGATACCGAAACAGCTGACTTGTACCAGTCGTTATTTGTATAGAAAATGACTTTGTTTTTAAGGAGTTGCTGGCATTGATGCTGTTTAAGATATTTTTTCGATAAAACTCTAAAATTTAGTCTCATAAACTTAAGTCAGCGCC
Source organism: Oedothorax gibbosus (assembly GCA_019343175.1). Classification (NCBI taxonomy): domain Eukaryota; kingdom Metazoa; phylum Arthropoda; class Arachnida; order Araneae; family Linyphiidae; genus Oedothorax; species Oedothorax gibbosus. The sequence goes on along the minus strand of JAFNEN010000073.1, from coordinate 1,071,637 downwards.
ATCTGATAGCCGGTCTTAAAGGGATAATATAAATTCCTTTTGAAAATATATTTTACTATTTTAAGATTAATTATTTGGTCAGATAAAATCACATATTAATACCATACATAAACTCACACACCTTAGCTTCAAATTTACAGGCGCATTAATATCAATACCATCGGAAAGTTGCAGGTTAGCTGTAATTACTCGTCCACGGAAATCTGTGAACTGTTATTAACTTCAGAGTAACCTTTCAATTAGTCTTCGAATTGAATATTTCATCGTTTGCAAATCAATTTCGAAATTCAGTTGCATTATACAAGAGATAACATTAATACCGATCCACCACTTTCTAACATTGCATTAAATGTTTACTAAATTTATACATAAAAATACTTTAAAAATGTTATTCAAGTACTTGCTTGCTGAGCGCGCCTCCCGATGCGCTGAAAGTTCATGGAACTAACCATGACGCGCAGAAGAAAAATGCGAGCGAATTTTAAAACGAGAGATCAGTCAGAAGAGAGACCATTGTTTTCTTATTTGTATTTTTTTTCACAGTATGATTCTAAAAAATATCATACATAGCTAATTTTTTTCTGTATAAAAAGGAACTTCTATGTCAAGTATATAGAAAAGTACTTAATTATTTATTCGAATGTTCTCGGTAGAGTTCATGCCTTTGAGCTTTTAAAGAAGTTGTAACTTTTACTTAAATTTGTATATAAACTGTTGCAGAATACATATGAATTATTCTATTATACAATAATTAGTGAATAACTATTATTTCCACATCTTTTTAAATGCTTAGCACTTATTATTCTAAATACATTCTTTCAAGAAATTTTAAGCTATTAGATATTAAAATATAAAATTGCCTTTTATGCGTAACATTTTATTTCTTAAAGGAAAATAGCCAATATCTTTTAATTAAAGAAATTGCATATTCATGTATTTGAGATTAAAATTAAAGTCTAGTTAACTAGTATAATAATTATTTGAAAAAATTTTTATCTTATATAACTATTCGAATTTTTTTTTCAATGGTAAAGACTATTTATATAAAAAACTTTCCTTGCAAAATATTTTATTTTAAATATCGTAAGTTTTAATGCCAAATTGTAAAAAAAAATATTTTATAATAATAATAAAAATATAGTACGGATAAAAATATGTGTGTTTTTATTAATAAGTGGTTTTGAAACTGATTCAAAACTTCTAATCATACCTAACTTTTTTTTCATTAAGTATGTACATTTTTCTAACATTAGTTACTGAAAAGGCTATTGTATGAGTCATCTAAGTGTTACTAATCTAAGTTAAGCAATTATCGAACCAAACGCGCGAAAGTTAAAGAAATTTGGTTTAACTGTGACAGACGGATATTTACGCCGGCGGCACTGTAAAGATGAATTGATTTTTATTCAGCTTCAGTTATTAATTAATTACAACAAACGTGTTTCCTGTCAATCTTCAAAAATTATATCAGCCTAGTACAAAAAAGGGAATATCAAATTAAAGTAAATAAGTCTTGTGAAATTTATTGAATTGGAAACTTGAAACATCCAAAGGAAACTTAACATTTGAAAAGGAATGTAAAAAAATTATTTTGCAGAGGTGTATCTATACTAAACGGAATTATTGACGTCTATAGCAAATGTGTCTTATTTTTAAAGAAAATTTAATTTTAATTTTCAAACTTGGACCTTTTATTTATTTTAATTTTTCCATGTCACAACATTTATTCCTGGAATCATTTGATGCGGAAAATCATTATAAAACTTGTTTGATGTAATAATCCTAACTATTAAATATTTTTTAATATGTATGCGCTTATGTATTTGTGCAATAAGCTACAGATTAAAGTTATGCAATAAGTTACAGATTAAATACTATTTCTATAAAAATACTTTATAGAGCGAGAGCCCAGGGCCCAAAGACCTAAGTCATTTTCTTATAAATGAAATGTATCGGGTTAGTTTCGGTGTTTTCATTTACTTTTAGTGTATGCATACCCGCCAGGGTGGATCGACGGCCAATTTACAGGTGTCGGGTGCAAAAAGTAGGTAAATTATAAGTTAACTTAAGTCATTTTCCCAAGGCTGATTTTTACGTATGTTTTAGAAAATAATGTTAAAAGTTAATAATAAATTTGTCAGACACTTTCCGAAACTTTTCGCAGACACTTTAAACGTCCTTATCAAGATCTGACATTGTCCCACGCATCTGGCGGCGCGAGATGGCGCTACAATCCTCCTCGGACGACAAGAAGGGGAAGTTAAGCAAAAATGACCTATGTGTGTATTGAAAATGTGAAAATGTTGTAAGCTAAAGACAGCTATGGTAACTTGATTATTAATTTATTTGTAATTAAACAAAAATTTAATTAAATCGAAATGATATTTTTTCATCGTTTTTATGGCTTAGTTCACCTACAACATTTTCAGATCGCCATTACACACATAGTTCTTTTTTGCTTAACTTCTCATTCTTGTCTTCAGAGGACGATTGTAGCACCATCTCGCGCTGCCAGATGCGTGGGACAAAGTCTGAACTTAATAAAGATGTTTAAAGCGTTTGGAAAAAGTCTCTGTCGAAGGAAAGTGTCTGGCAAATTTATTATTAACTTTTAACATTATTTTCTAAAACATACGTAAAAATCAGCCTTGAGAAAATGAGTTAAGTTAACTTATATAATTTACCTACTTTTTGTTTTGATACCAGTAAATTGACAGTCGGTTTACTCTAGCGGGTATGCATACGCTAAAAGTATATGGAAATCGAACCTAAAATCCGATACATTTCATCCATGAGAAAATGACTTAGGTCTGGGGGCCCTGGGCTCTCGGTCTATTAGTTGTTTCAAGAGCTTAACGTAAGACGTTTCAAAATGCCAAATGAAAAAAACTGCCTTTAAAGACTATGTTATATAAGTTTAAAAGGATTTAAAATGATATAATCTAATAACTGAAACTATTATTAGTAAGATAAATATAAGGTTATTTTTATGATTAAATTGTTTGTCACGAAATGGCAATCCTAAACTTAACATTATGATTGAATCTTGAATGTTACAACTTTTTACGATGACTCTGGAATGAAATTCTACTAACCGTAATATAGTATAAAAGTCGATGCGCTATTAGTTTATTTTTTTTTAAAATGTCATTTTTTCCCGTATTGCAAATGGGAGAAATCGTATAACTATGAGCTCTAGATGAAAACGTTGCGCATCAAAATATAATGTGCACACAATTAAATAAAGTTATTGCCTAAACTTGCTACACTATTTTAGTTTAAATTTTCGAAATAATGCTAAAAGAACTAAAGTTACAAAATTGTCACATAATTTTTAGCTTTTTATGGCGTTTTTAGATGGAATCAAGGTTATAACTCCATATCCTCAACGGGAAGAAGTAGAGTTCACACTTTGTCTATTACTGCATTAGCATTTAGTTCATTGAGTAAATGGAACATTTATGCGCCAGACACAGTGTATATCAGAATAGGAGCAGACAATACAAACAGTTTGTTTGGTTCATCCCCTTTCTAAAGCTAACAAAGACAAGATTTTCTAACGAATTTGATTTTTTACTAATAAAAATTCTGCCGCGTCACCTAGATCAAATGAAATATTAGTATATTGCTCAGACTTACAAAGCACTTCAACAGTACATGGTTTTTCTTAAGGATATATTAACCACATTAAATGACTACCAGTAGTGACCACTAGAGGACGCGTATTAATTTCTTTTAGTGAAAAAATAGTGTGCTAGATACAAACCAGCAATTAAGACAAACTTTATAAGGTACACAAAATACATCACATTAATGATGAATTTCCTTGTAATAGCAAGCGGTTCAATCAAACCAAAGGCAGTTTTCTTTTCCATTATATTCTTATCTTCTAACTTACATTTGACATAAAATAGAAGTAACATAAATTTTAAGACTTGACTACGGCAAAGTGGGCTTAAGCAACACCAACATTACACGACAAATACCCATTTTTCTTTCGTCAAAAGTGGCTTCCTTACAAGCCTAATCAAACTTTCCAAATTGAAGTCCAAGCAAATTCTCGCTGCCAAATACCCATTTAATTACCCTTATAATTTGAAAAGGATAGAGATAATTTATCTTCCTCTTCATTTCCCTTAGTTACCCTTAACCACAACTCCTTTAATAATGGAGTCCCGAAATCTAGCATTCAGAGATTCAGGGCCAAAGGAACCGTTGTGACGTATTTTACCATTTATCTCTTACGGACCCCCCGTGACGTCAAAGTAATTACGGCATTGTCAATAAATAGTGTTGCGTCACTACTAGGGCTATTTGAGACATTGATCATTAAATGCTATCACCTGGGTTTTATTCAGATAAGTATGTTATGTTGATTCGGAATTTTAATTATGTTAAAAACTCACTCAAAAGGTTTAAATAAAATTGGTGACAAGTGTATAGGTTTTTTGGGTACATTACAACTCTTTTTACTTTAGTATAAAAAAATTTTCAAAATAAAGTTTGCATACCTGTAAGGCCCACTCGGAAAGGCGTGAAATTGGACTAGACCAATTGTGTTTTTTTTTTCAAAAGAACTAATTAGTGATTGCCATAATCTTAAAAATAGGTAAAACAACGTATAACATTAAATAACGCTCTAATTGTTAGGAATTAATGATACTTATATATATTTATTTATTGAACAATGTACACTGGTTAAAACAATTAGGGGAGCACTTTGCGTACTTTTCTTAACCCTTTCAGTTCCAACTTCTTTTTTTTGTTCTAAAAATCTAAAATTTGATAAATAGACTCATTATGCATCCAGAATGAAATGGTAAAAAACAGGGGGGGGGACTTAACTTTTTAACTAAAATTTAAGGGGGGGGGGGGGAATTGGAATCTTAACTTTTGAATAAATTATAACAAAAAAAATTTCAAAATTTTATTTGTTAAAAAAAAGTTAAAATCAATTTTTAAACATCAAAGAATGCAAGCGTGAAGAATTTAGGGTCAATTTATTTCATAAAATGTTTGGGGAGTGAATTTTATTTCACCATGTTTTTCATATTTTTATTAAAATAAAACAAACATTATTTAATTCTTCAAAAGACATGATTATTCCATCTAACGATAAATAAGTGCGAGCTCAACTTAGTGAGAAAAAAAATTGCAAGCTGATGATTCCAAATTGAATCATTGGGGGTGAAAGGGTTTAAACCATGCGTTCCCCTAATTATTTTTAGCAGTGTACTATGAATGACTAATTGTAGTCTACTTGTAGAAATATCCCACTATTATATAACTCCATTATATTAAGTTAAAGTCATTGTTCTTTCTTTAGTTGTTTTTATGTATATTCTACATTTAAAATTATAACACAATATAAAATAAAAAATCTAACTTATTAAATTCAAATATTTCCTTCAGAAATATTTAATTAGAATCACCCACACAACTTTTAAAAACAAGCATTTATTTTCCATACTTATTAGATAGAATATTTAAATAACAATAGGGAGCTTTTAATAAAATATATTTCTCTTAAATAACAATTGGAGCCTAAGAAGATAAACTTTCATTAATTTTGAATATTACATCATTTGAGAAGATTTTTCTTGTTCTAAGTCACACATAATAATCCCCAGTTGTAAGACTAAAAAAAAGTAGTTAGTTGAACAAATAGCAATACACATTTTTAAGAAAGTTTTTAAGCAAATTAATAAGGAAACTATGACAAGTATTTCTATCGTTGGTAAATATAAAGTGATCAAGAAAACGGAAAACCTGGGAATTAAAAGAATCTTGATCAGCAAAGTAAACGAAAGCAATTCTCTCCAGCATTTTTAGAAATTACAAAGGATAATTTGCACATTTTTACAATCAAAGAAGTACAAGTGAAATAATCTAATTCAGTGAAATAATCTAGTAAGTTGTTTCTTTTTGTTCAAGCGTCAGAAGCAGAAGCAATTTATCATTGACGCATATGTTTTCGATGTTCCATAACCTTTTAGCAGTTTCATACAGTTCAGGAACTTGTACTTGTTTTTTTCATTCAATACAGAGCGAGAGCCCAGGGCCCCCAGACTATTTAAGTCATTTTATTATAAATGAAATGCATCGGATTAGGTTCGGTTTTCATTTACTTTTAGTGTATGCATATCCGCTAAAGTTTACAGGTCAATTTACAGGTATCGGGTGAAAAAAATAGGTAATTTATAATTTAACTTTAGTCATTTTCTCAATTCTGATTTTAACGCATGTTTTAGAAAATAATGTTAAACGTTAATAATAAATTTGCCAGACACTTTCCGTTAGCTTACAATATTTTCAGATCGCCATTACACACATAGTTCTTTTTTGCTTAACTTCTCCTTCTTGTCGTCAGAGTACGATTGTAGCACCATCTCGCGCCGCCAGATACTTGGGACAAAGTCTGAACTTAATAAAGACGTCTAAAGCGTCTGGGAAAAGTTTCGGCCGACGGAAAGTGTCTGGCAAATTTATTATTAACTTTTAACATTATCTTCTAAAACATACGTAAAAATCAGCCTTGAGAAAATGACTAAGTTGTGTTAACTTATAATTTACCTAATTTTCAAACCCGATACCTGTAAATTGGCCGTCGGTTTACTCTAGTGGGTATGCATACGCTAAAAGTTTATGAAAACCGAACCTAATCCGATACATTTCATCCATGAGAAAATGAGTTAGGTCTGGGAGCCCTGGGCTCTCGGTCTAATAAGGAAACAGTGTTAAAAGAAAAACATATTAAAGGAAGAACTAGGCTTTTTTTGTGTATGTGTCGTCATTTTAGAAGGGTTTTTTCATACTAAAATATTGAAAAAAGAAGTGTCTAAAAGAAGGAACCGTGGATAAAATAAATTCCTTCAGCTGACAAAGATGTATGTCGCATCAGTTATTTTTTTATATATTTACTGAACTCTTGCTTTTAATTTTCAGAGTGGTTCTTAATTATGACGTCCATCGTCAATGGCCCTCGTGTACTTCTAGTTGAGCGATAATTTAAAAGAACCAAAACTTAATTTTCAGAATTGGGTTTTCACCTAATCAACGGTTCTATTTTCAAATTTCCTCAAATATGTATAGTATTTTGTTTTTTTAAATACCTGCAATAACCAGTTGAATGGTATATTAAGTGTTCAATTTAGTAATATTTGGAATACTGGAACGTTGTGTGCATGAGGAGGTATTTAACTGAGAACGATATTTGGTTCTTTTGTCTTAGGTTCAAAAAGATTAAATATCAAATAGTGTCGAGATGTTTTACAATTACAATTGAAAATTTATAAATATATTTAAATGTAAGTTTTAATTCGTTTTTTTTTTTTTTTAATTTCTCAGTATTCTATACAGACTTTGAATGATTAAGTTTTAAATTGTCATTTAAAGTATTGGAAATTTAAAATGAATGTTCCTGCAACTAAGTTATACTAAACTCCAGCCCCAGATTTAAATATATATTTGAATAGTTTTTTCATTCACACCCAAAGTTAAGGGATTACAAACGAAAATCCGATATTTTGTTACTCGATACATTTGTTCTTGCAATTTAAAGCGTTAAAAAAAGCCTTGTAGAAAAGTTAAATGGAAAACAGGGCCGTTCCTAGCAATAACATGCAGAAGACGAATGTTATGGCTATTTAAAATAAACGTAAAAACTGGAAGTTAAATTACCATTATTAATACTTTTCGACAATTCCGATAAATTGTACTCTCTGAGAAAAATATTTGAAAAATGTTTTATTGCAAGTAACAATGTTGTGTACTGATAATATAAAAAAAACCTAGACATAAGAGAATCTAGCACAGAGTTTAACTATTTGATATTCAACAAATCCTGAATGTTAGTGTTAAAATCATTATACTAAATTGATTATACAGAATGACCTTACCTTCTCCATTATAAGTTGAAAAGAATGCCAAAATATGTAATTCAATGTCATAGCCACTGAAGGAGAAACAATATAATAAATTGGGGAAGAAAAAGTAGTTGTATAAAAAACGATGTACAGATTTAGACTTTTAAAAAAATTCTATTTTTTTTTTCTTCTGTATTTTACTTTTTTTACGGAAATTTATTCATTAGAACTTGATACACATGAAACGAACCTTTTAATTATTAAAAATATACTATTTTGTTCTGAAAATGCGTATTAAAATGCGAAAGCAAGTGTACAGAAACCGAGGGCACGTTTACACACTACTTTAAAATTGAAATAAAAAGCTTTTTTTTAATTTATAAAAATTCATAGTTAGGCATAAGACGTGAGTAATTTCACGTCATATCGCCCAGCTTAAAATCTTAATGTCACATAATTCAATCTTGATTTTTTCTAAGTACTAGAGACAAATTTATTAGACTCGTATATTTTTTTTAAAATTCCAAGAATTAAGAAAGTTATAATTTTTTGAACCGAAAAGTTAAGCCTAACTTTTCTCATTTAGCATTGCGGTCTATGGGAAATTGAGTATTTTTGAACGGGTGTAACTAAAAAGGCCAACCTGGAAACAACTTATCAATTTTTTTATGGAATACTATTACTAATGGTATCATTTTGGTAAAGTGCGCTGTTGTTCCCAAAACTCCTTCTAGTGAAATTATTTTTTTTTCAAAGTCAGAGGAGAATAACATTAGTTCCAATGGAGAAATAGGTGCAATAGGTTTGTGTACATAAAAGAATATGTGCAAGCGATAAAGTTTTTTTTAAAATTAAGTAATAATATTAAAATTTAAATATTACAGCATTTTTAAAACACTTAGTATTATTGAAAAGTGTAAGTACCTTCTTCCTTTGAAATTTTAATTGATATTTATAATAAATCAAAAGAAATATTATAAAAATAAATTAAATGTAAAAGGACGAAGGGACTTAAATTTTTCAATAATACGCAGTGTTTTAAAAATGTATATATAATATTTGAAATTTTAATATTATTACTTAATAAAAAAATGTTATCGCTTGCACATATTCTTTCATGTACACAAACCTATTGCACCCATTTCTCCAAGAAATAATATTAAAATTTCAAATATTATATATACATTAAACACTGCTAATGGCCTTTTTAGTTATACCCGTTCAAAAATACTCAATTTCCCATAGACCGCAATGCTAAATGAAAAAAAGTTAGGCTTAACTTTTCGGTTTCAAAAAATCATAACTTTCTTATATTCTTGGAATTTCGAAAAAATTAAAAATACGGGTCTAATAAATTTGTCTCTAATACTTGGGCAAAAATCAAGATTGAATTCTGTGATATGAAGATTTTGAATTGGGCGATTTGACGAGGAATGACACAATATATTTTCAAAAATTTATATTTAAGTAAAAGAAGCAAGTATAACTTTGTTTAAGGAATAATAATGAATTATTTTTTCATTTTTTTCGAAATCATTTATTTAGTATTTGACACAATATCCGAAACAATCAATTGAAAAACATCACAATATGGAGATGTGCATATTATTTTTGTTATAATTACTATCTTAACGTAGAGTAACTGCTGATAAACCAGTAAATTTAACCTAAAATTGGTATTTCAAAACTTACATTAATTAAACTTCAGTCATAAAAAAACCCAAAACACAGGATTTTTCATAGAACAAAAAAAATCAATTGTAACTTCTCCGACAATAAATGCATATCTAAAACATGCAAGAAACAAAATTAAATCTTAAAATATTATTGGGTACTTAACGAATGCCAGTTTTTATATACATAGTGCTTGTTAGTTTCGATTTAGTTGTTATTTCAAATTCCTACTGATTAAAAGAACCATAAATGCAATTAAATGGAACGATATTTAACCTTGATCTTACAGCTTTATTTAATTTATATCTCTTTCAACTTACACTACCAAAATTAAATCAGATATCTTTTTTTTTATCATAAAAGCGTGAACTTCGAAAAGAACCATTAAGTAAAAAAAAAAGTTTATTATAATACAGGTGAATGTTTAACAGTCAATTTTTTATGATAAATTCTAATCTTCCCAAAATTAACAGATTAGTGGATTTGTTATTCATTTCACGATGAATATCCAAGAAAAAAGGCATTTAAAACAAAATTTTTTTTTTCCGTTCATTACACCGATTCATCCCCTTTGTTAGGATCTGCAATAATTTAATTAAGAACACGCAAAAATATCTCAGTTGTGCTGTTAAATTAGCTGTTGATTTTTTTACGACTTGAAGCAGCATAAAATAGATTAGCAGAAAGTGGATTATTATCGGGTTTTAGTATTAATAGTTCTTACTCCGAGCAAGTGGGCTAGAGGAATAAGGAAACGTTTGAAGCGAATTGTGTTGAAGCCTTCTCATAGTCTTCAAGCGTCGGAAGCAGAAGCAATTTATCATTAACGCATAAGTTTTCGATGTTCCATAATTTTTTAAAGTTTTCAAAAATGTCACTTAGCACGTTCTTCCACTAAGCTCTTCAGTTGTGTTGGACCAGTCGATGATGTCGATGTATTCCTTGGCATTGAAGTTAAACTTGGAACCCTTAGGAAAAATTGCCATAGAAAACCTTATAGGAATCTATGGTAACCTATGGAAACCATAAGATTTTGTATGGTAATCGTATGGCAATGTACCATAAGCTATGGTATCGTATGGAAATGTACCATATACGTATGGCAAACTTATGGGAACACACCATATATTTATGGCATGGTTATGGAATATGCTATAGGGTTATGGAAAGCTTATGGTAAAGTTCCATACACCTATGACAAGTCTATGGAAACCCACCATAAGCTTATGGTAAGGCAATATATATCTATGGCAAGCTTATGGGAACATAATAAACATGCGTCGTCTATATGGTAAAGTGCCATAAATGCCTTAGGGTTATATCGAGCTTATGGTAAAGTACCATGCGCATATGGCAAGTCTATGGAAACACATCATATGCTTATGGTAAGGTAATAAATCTAAGGCAAGCCTATGGGAACACAACATAACAATACGTCGTCTATATTTTAAGTGATGTAAATGTATCTAAAGCATCAAGCATTGCAATGTACCATATATGTGTGGGAATTTTTTATAGATCATGAATTTCTTATAGCAATGCAACATACAAAAATATTACTCATATGCCAATGAACCTGAATGTATAAAAACGCGTAGATTCAATTGTGTAATAAATTATAAAACAAATAATTCATTTTTTACTAAAATTACTAATAGTTAATAAATGAATGCACATATATAAGCTTCGTACAACGTGAATTTTTTGTTTTATTTTGGCAAAGGAAAAATTGCAGATGCAAGTTAGGCTTAACATTAACAGCGTGTAGTATTTGGCTACAATATAATGGGACTCGTCGTATAACAAATATTCTAATATAAGAGTTGCTGTAAATTATATGTTGAACAACTTATGAATTGTTATATCGATAATTTTGTTCGTATCATCAAAAATCAAGCTGTCGGGCAAATTTCTATTAGGTTTTATGAATGGCAAAATGTGATTTGGTCTCAGAGCATATTGTCATTAAATCCTGCTCTGGCATCGGATGATTATTTCATGGACTTTCTTTGAAAATGTAACTTACAAAATAAAAATTTTAAGTCACGAATAACTCGATATAATTTCATTACATCACACAAAATATTTCAGGTGTTTTTGGTTCTAGTTTCAATAATAAATTCAGTTTTATTTCTGAATGTTTTTATTGCCACGTGTACGACAATGAAAATAAAAATGCTTATAATAAGTACAAAACATTTGTAGGGAAATAAATTTTTTAAAAATTTATTCAGTTTAGTTTAGTTTCAATTATCGTCACACTAGAGCTACACGAGGGCTTTTTATCGTTGACTTGCGTCGAAAAATGTTATTTGCATTAAACGTGTTTTAATAAAATCGGAAAATTGTTATTACTTTTTAGCTGCAGAAACGACGCCTTCAATATAAAAAGAATATTCTCCTAAAATTGGTTGCTGTAGTTTTGGCTGGGCGTTGATACGTCAGTCAGTCAGGACTTTGCCTTTTATATATAAAAATGTGTCGCAATATGATTCCGATTATTTGTTTATAAAGAGGCACAAGATTTCTATTTGTTTTTATTTTAAAAGTCTAATGTACATTGTCATTTACATTTAATAATGACGTCCTAATACTAATTATTCCTTTTTTGGGGAGGATTTTTTATTGTCTTGTTTTTAAATGGTATTTAAAAGTCGATTAGTTTAGTTATTTTTAATGGGGAAAGGTAGTTTCAACGTTGTATGTTGATAAAATGTTTTATTTTGTAAGTGCGAGCAATATTACCTATTCATTCTTTTAAATACAAATAAATTTGCTGTTAAATAAAAAAAATTTCAATTTTCGATATCTGTTTTTTTTTTTTAAGACACATGAAATTTGTGTGGAAGCAGTTCTAAAGTGACAGTTTCCGTTCCTACTTTTTTAGATTTTCATACATAGTATAGGGTTAATTTTCATAAAGCTTTAAACATCCATCTAGAATTATTTTTGGTTAAATTGTTATAATTTATTGCAATTAAAAACGTAAATTTGCTAGCAAGTTCTCAGTTTATATTGAGATAATACGGGGACATACAAATTTTAGTATTTTACTTACTAGTTCAATTAGTTATGATTCTATATCTTAAATGCCAACTTTTTAAAAACTACAGTTCATTGTGTTTGCATTTATTTTAAACTTACTTAGCAATAATATACCATAGCTCTATGGGGTTTTGCCTATGGCAATAGTTTTGCCATAGCTCTATGGTAAAAATTTAGTATAGATCTACGGCGTTTTGCCTATGGCAAAAGTTTTGCCATAGCTCTTTGGCATAAGTTTACCATAGTGCTATGGCAAAACTTTACCATAGCTCTAGGCAAAAACTTTGCCATAGGCAAAACGCCGTAGAGACTGGATATGGTATTTTTTTTATGGCAAAGCTATGGCATTTTTTTCCTAAGGGAAAGCTCAAATCTTCTTACAATTTTCCTAGTTAGCTAAATTGCTTGCTTTATCCTTCTTAAAGCCAATTCCCTCACATGTGGCCTTCGTCAGTTATCATGCAGAGGATAATGTTTCGGGATGGCCAAAGTATCCATTACGTCGGATTACAGGATGGATAATATTTTTGAGTTCTTGATTCAAGTATTGACATTTATTTATGGTGTCAAAAAGATGACAAACTCCATATTTTTAAGATGGCTTATTCCTGATTTGGAACCCTTCGGAGCATACACTTTGCAAACAAACGTTGCCAATATCTGCACGTTTTTTGAAGGTGCAGGTGTTCCAACATACAGCTTAATATTCTGTTAGCAGTTGTAATCCACCTAGAATGACAAATGTTCCCAGGCGTCCTTTACAACAGGTCAGTGGAACACTTTCCTGCAGAAATTCCCTTGCAAATATCCATCAAATACTTTTTCTCTGTACTAAGGGCTTTTAGTAATGTTTTACAAGCGACTTGGCAAAACTACTTCAATTTTTTAAAAACTGCACATTGGAAGCTCTTCACAACCAACCAGACTTTCCGATCGGACCAGAATATGCCCTGGGTCCATTTGTTACTCCATCTAAATGTTCAAACAAATGCCTTAAAAACAATTCATTGCCATGCTGTTGGCAAATAAAGTAATAATAAGAATGCATTTTACAATTTAAACTATAATGGAGCAAACTTACCCATTACCCAAACTACGGCCCTGACTTTTCATAATAACTGTTATGCTGCTGCTTATATAGGTTAAACATAATGTAAAGCATCCATTCCTATGTATAAGAGCACTTTTCTAAATTTAAAATTACAAACAGGTTCACTTTAAAAAGCTATAAATTTTTTTGTGATTTTTCATCAAAATCACGTATTTTTAACATTTTTTTTCGAGAATTAAAAAATTTTGAATAGCATTTGTAAAATATTGTTTATGATAACGATATATAACTGAACGATATTATTTTTTTTCAAAGTATGAAATGTAATCAGTAAATTCTGGCGGTAAAATTAAAATGAGTTGATTTTTGGCATTTTTTTCAAACTTCAACCGCTTTGAGGCAGCACATAATATTAAGTAGGAATTTTTATTATTTTTCCAGTAATCAGCATGACAAAACGCAACTTTTGAGTCCTATTAGAAGTTTGTACTCATAAATTTATTTTTTCGTCCCACCCTACTGTATAGCCAGCACATTCGTATTTATAAATTCATTGTGGACCCTGATAATTTAAATTTAACTTTAAAAAATTTATATATCATGTTTTAGTAAGATGTGAAACAACTTTTTTTCACTATTAGAAATGTTAAATAAAAATATTTTTTTCTTTCCACCCTAATGCGGAAGTATTTGCATGATAACAGTATTTGGTTATTTTGTTTTATGTTTAAAAAAGATTGAATAGTGTCGAGATGTTTTTCAATTACAATTGAAAATATATAAATATATTTATTGTAAGTTTTAATTCTTTTTTTTTTCATCAGAATTCTATACAGTATACATCCGTTGAATGAGTAAATTTTTAAATTATCACTTAAAGTGTTGGAAATATAAAGTGAACTAGAATTTGCACATTTTACCTGCAGCAAAGTTATACTAAAATCAACTTCCAAGATTGCTAACTCGAACCCTATATTTGAATGTTATACAATTCAGACACACACAGTTCAGGGATTAAAATAGAAAATTCGTGATATTTTGTTTTCAGTACCTTTCTTCTTACAATTTAAAGCTTAAGAAAGAGCTTTCTTGAAAACCATCGAGAGAACACGTGAGGATATTGAGAGGATTGCGGAATATGAATCTTATACCTGTTTAAAAGAAACGTAAAAAGTGGAAGTTAAATTACCATGCTTAAATACTTTTCGACAATTTCGATAATATGTGTACTCTGAGAAAAATCTTTTAAAAATATTTTTAATTGCAAGTAATCAATGCTTTGCACTGAAAATGTATATAAAAAACTATACGTAAGAGAATCTAGAAATTAACTGTATATTTGATATTCAACAAATGCTGAATGTTAGTGTAAAAATCATTATACTAAATTGATTATACCTTATGACCTTAACTCCTTCATTATAGGTTAAAAAGAATGCCAAAATATACAATTCAATGTCATAGCCGCTGAAAGAGAAACAATATATTCAATTAGGTTCGAAAAACTGCGTAGAAGAAACCAATGTACAAATTTATACTTTTTTTAAAAAAAAATTCAAATATAGTTTTATATATTTACCGAACTCTTGCTTTAATTTTTAGAGGGGTTCTTAATTATGACGTCCGTCGCCAATACCCCTAGTGTACCTCTCTCTCTCTCTAGTGGGACGATACTTCAAATAACCTAACCTTAATTTTTAGAAATAGTTTTTCATCCAATCAATGGTTCTTTTTTCAAATTTTCTAAAATAGTTATATTTTTTAAGTACCTGCAATAAACAGTTGAATGGTATATTGGGTGTTTAATTTAGTAATATTTGGAAAACTGGAACGTTGTGTGCAGTTAGAAGTATTTACGTGAGAACGGTATTTGGTTCCTTCGTTTTCGGTTCAAAAAGTATCAAGCAAAATATTACTATATTGCTCATACTTAAAAAGCACTACGGAAGTACATAGTTTTTCTGTGGTTAACCTACCCAGTTTTCTGGGTTTATTAGCCACATTAAATTACTACAAGTATTGACCACTATGAATTGACCACTCATGAATTTCATTTAGTTAAAAAATGGTGTGCTAAATACAAACCAGTAATAAATACACACTTTATAAAGTACACAAAAAATATCACATTAATGATGAACTTATTTGTAATCGCAAGTGATTCTAACAAACAAAGGCAGTTTTCTTTTCCAATATATTCTTTATATTTTAACTTACATTTGGCATAAAATAGAAGTAACATATATGTTAAGTCCTGACTATAGTAAAGTACGCTTAAGCAACACCAACATTACACGACAAATACCCATTTAACTTTCAGCAAAAATGGCTTCCTCACAAGCCTGATCACACTTTCCTAATTGGAAAGCCAAGCAAATTGTCTCTGCCAAATACCCATTTAATGACCCTTATAATTTGAAAAGATTAAAAATAATTTATCTTTTTCTTCATTTTCCTTAGTTACCCTTAACCTCAACTCCTAATAATGGAGTCCCAAAATCTATCATTCAGAGATTCTGGGCCAAAGGAACCGTTGTGACGTATTTTACCATTTATCACTTACCCCTTTAAACCCCTTAAGATGGCGCTGATTTAAGTTTATGAAACTAAATTTTAGAGTTTTATTGAAAAGTTGCTTTACACAGCATCAATGCTAGCATCTCCTTAAGAAACACGTCATTTTTCATACAAATAACGACTGGTACAAGTAGCTGCTTCGGTATCGATATCTTTGAAAAGCTTGAACATTCTCTTTCATACCCGCACGATCGTGATAGCTCGGTCTTAAAGGGTTATGGACTCCCCATTACGTCAAAGTAATTATGGCATTGTCAATAAATAGCGTCACCACTAGGGCTATTTGAGACATTGATCATTAAATGCTATCACCTGGATTTTACTCAGTTAAGTATAATATGATGATTTGGTATTTTAATTATGTTAAAATTTCACTCAAAATCACTAAAAAGGTTTTAATAATTGGTGAAAAGTTTAAAGATTCCACAGGGTTACAGTTCAGGTACTTGTACTTGTTTCTTTCATTCAACAAGGAAACATTGTTAAAAGAAAAAAACTTTTAAAGGAAACGATTACAACTCGTTTTAGTTGAGTACAAAAGGTTAAAGAAAAAAATTACACACTTGTAAGACAAACCCAGAAAGGCGCAAAATTTTACTGGACTCATTTCGTAAAAACAAAGACTTTTTTAGCAAATAACTAAGTAATAATTAAGTGATTGTGAGAGTCTAAAAAAAGTAAAAAACGTACAGCATTAACTAACTCTCTTAATGTTAGGAAGTAATGATACTTATAAATATTTATTCAATGAACAATTTAATATGGATGAGGGAGCCAATCTATACTTGTAGAAATATTCCACCATTACATAACTCCATTATATTATGGTAAAAAATGGGTGTTTTTTCTTTAGTTGTTTGTATGTATATTCTACATTCAAAATTATAGCACAATAAAAAAATATAACTTATTAAATTAAAATATTTCCTTCAGAAATATTTGATAAGAATCACTCACACAACTTTGAAAATCAAGCATTTATTTTCTATATTTATTAAATTCATATTTAAATAAAAATTTTAGAGTTATTTAATAAAGTGTATTTCTTTTAGCTAGTTACATGAGCCGAAGAAAATAAACTTTCCTAATATTGGAATATTACATCATTTAAAAAGTTTTTGCTTGCCGCACATAATAATCCTCTGTAAGATTCAAAAACAAAGTAGTTAGTTGAACAAATAGCAATACAAAGTTTAAGAAAGTATTTTTGCAAATTAATAAGGGAACTAATACAAGTATTTCTGTCATTGGTATATATAAAGTGATCAAGAAAATGGAAAATCTGGCAATTAAAAGAATCTTGATCAGCGAAATAAACGAAAGCAATTCTCTCCTGCATTTTTAGAAATAACAAAGGATAATTTGCACATTTATACAAAAAAAAGAATTACAGATTCAGTGAGAGATTCTTGCAAACCTTTATTTTTGTAAGAAATTCCAATTGAACGTATTTAAAAAGCATTTGCATCAGCGCACTCGTGTGTACCTTGTTTGTTATGTTTAGCGAAAGCTTTTTAAGTAGCTGTTGTGTAAACCGATCTGATGTCGTCGATTGCACAGTGTTTCTCATTTTAACAAATTACAGTGACGACGCTTTTATAAAGATTAAGCTTGAATTTTAGTTTTGTTAATAATACTTTATCAACCCATTAAAAGCCTCTTGATAAGCATACCCACAGAGTGGCAACAAAACCGATGGAAACTTCGCAATTTTGAAGCTTCTTTTTTCATTTCGCAAACAAAAAATATTCATTGTTCCTTGCAATGGTATATAAGCGTTATATTACAAATGAAACGTACTGTAGTCAAAACAAACACCCTCAAAACATTTTAGCTAAATAAATGGTGATTTTTAAAGAAGTTTAACTAGGCATGTTTTCCTTCATTTTTATAGCATCATCTAATACAAGAAATTTACCCATATTAATTTTCTAAAATCGCATAAGCAAAACAAATCTTTTCTCCATTGTTCAATTCTTAATAAAATGACAATAATAACCAAGTGTATGCTAAAAGCTCTATACAGGGGGTTCAAGCGTCGGAAGCAGAAGCAATTTATCTTTGACGCATATGTTTTCGATGTTATATAACCTCTCAGCAGTTTCCTACAGTTCAGGAAACTTGTACTTGTTTCTTTCAATCAACAAGGAACAGTTTTAAAAGAAAAAACCTTTTTAAGGAAGAACTTGTTTTTTGTTTGTGTGTCGTCTTTTTCGAGGGGATTTTTTTATATTCTAACACTGAAAATATTAAAAAAAAGTGTCTAAAATGAAGAAACCGTGGATAAAATATATTCCTTCAGATGACAAAGCTGTATGTCGCATCAATTAAATGTTTTGTATATATTTACCAAACTCTTGCCTTTAATTTTCAGAGTGGTTCTTAATTATGACGTCCATCGCCAATAGCCCTCGAGTACCTCTAGTGGGAAGATAATTCAAAATAACCTGCACTTAAATTTTCAGAATTGGTTTTTCACCCAATCAACGGTTCTATTTTCAAATTTCCTCAAATATTTATAGTGTCTTGTTTTTTTTTAAATACCTGCAATAACCAGTTGAATGGTATATTGAGTGTTCAATTTATTACTACTTGGAAAACTGTTAAAACGTTGTGCGCATGTGGAAGTATTTACTTGTAAACAGTATTTGGTTCTTTTGTTTTAGGTTCAAAATAGATTAAATATCAAATAGTGTCGATATGTTTTACAATTACAATTGAAAATACATAAATATAAGTTTTAATTCTTTTCTTTTTCATTTCGCATAATTCTATACAATATACAGACTTTGAATGAGTAAGTTTTTAAATTATCATTTATAAGTGTTGTAAATTTAAAATGAACTAGAATTTGCACATTTACCTGCAACAAAATTATACTTAAATCAACTTCCAACGTTGCTTACTCCAGCCCCAGATTTGATGGGGTTAATTGTTATATTAGTTTTAAATACAAACCGAAAGTTTAGGGATTACAAGTGAAAATTCGATAATTTTTTATTCGCTACATATGTTCTAACAATGTAAAGCTTTAAAAGAAGCTTTCTAGAAAACTTCCGATAAAACACAATATGTTTATGCAATGAAGAAAACGAATGTTATGCCTATTTAAAATAAACGTAAAACCTGGAAGTTAAATTACCATGCTTAAATACTTTTCGACAATTCCGATAGTTTGTAGACTCTGAGAAAAATATTTTAAAAATATTTTTTATTGTAAGTAGCAATGCTTTGTACTGATAATATAAAAAAAAACTAGACGTAAGAAAATCTAACACAGAGTTTCACTATTTGATATTCAACAAATGCTAGTGTCAAAATCATTATACTAAATCGATTATACGGTATGACCTAACCTTCTCTATTATAGGTTGAAAAGAATGCCAAAATATATAATTCCATGCCATAGCTACTGAAGGAGAAACCAATATAATAAATTGGGGACGAAAAAGTAGTTGTAGAAAAAAAACGATGTACAGATTTAGACTATATAAAATTATATATTTTTTAATTTTACTATTTTTTTATGGAAACTTATTCATTACAACTTGATACCCAATAACATTTTTAGATTTATTTTTGTTTCTTGCATGTTTTAGATATTCATTTATTGTCGGAGAAGTTACAATTGGTTTTTTTGTTAAACGAAAAATCTTGTGTTTTAGATTTTTTTATGACTAAGTTTAATCAATGTAAGTTTTGAAATACCAATTTTAGGTTAAATTTACTTGTTCATCAGTAGTTACTCTGCGTTAAGATAGTAACTTATCATTTCAAAGGAATATGGTTGTATTTTCAAGAGGTTTTTAAAAACTTAATCTAAGAGTGATTATTCGGCTTCTATTTTCTAAGTCATTATATTTTTTTAATATTTTCTCAATCAATAGTAAATAGTAATTCAATATCAATAGTAATTTTCCATTGAAAAAGTATACCGAATGCTGAGCAATTATAAAAAGAATAATATGCACATCTCCATATTTTGATGTTTTTTTTCAATTGATTGTTTTGGATATTGTGTCAAATACTAAATAAAGAAGTTTCAAAAAAATTAAAAATAATTCAAAAGTATTCCTTAAACAAGGTTTTACTTGCTTCGTTTACCTAAATATAATTTTTTTTAAATATACTTATTATACCTAAATATAAATTTTTATAAATTGAAAACTAGATTTTTATTTTAATACGTATTTTCAGAACAAAATAGTATATATTTAGCAATTCAAAGGTTACTTTCATGTGTACTTAACAAATGCCAGTTTTTATATACATAGTGCTTGTTAGTTTCGATTTAGTTATTTAAAATTCTTACTGATTAAAAGAACCATAAATGCAATTAAATGGAACGATATTTAACCTTCATCTTACAGCTTTATTTAACTTTAATCTATTTCAACTTACACTACCAAAATTAAATCAGATATCTTTTTTTTTTATCATGAAAGCGTGAACTTTGAAAAGAACCATTAAGTAAAATTTTTTTTATTATAATACAGGTGAATGTTTTACAGTCAATTTTTTATGATAAATTCTAATCTTCCCAAAATTAACAGATTAGTGGATTTGTTATTCATTTCAAGATGAATATCCAAAAAAAAAGTTTTTAAAACAAATTCAAAAAAGGAAAAATAATCTTATTTTTTTCCGTTCATAAAAACGATTCATCCCCTTTGTTAGGCTCTGCAATAATTTAATTAAGAACACGCAAAAATGTCTCAGTTGTGCAGTTAAATTAGCTGTTGATATTTTTACGACTTGAAGCAGCATAAAATAGATTAGTAGAAAGAGAAAAATGGATTATTTTCGGGTTTTAGTATTAATAGTTATTACTAAGACCAAGCAGGCTAGATGAATAAGGAATCGTTTGACGCGAATTGTGTTGAAGCCTTCTTTTAGTCTTCAAGCGTCGCGTCGCGACGGAAGCAGAAGCAATTTATCATTGACGCATATGTTTTCGATGTTCCATAACCTCTCAGCAGTTTTCTACAGTTCAGGAACTTGTACTTGTTTCTTTCATTTAACAAGGAAACAGTGTTAAAAGAAAAACCTTTTAAAGGAAGAACTTGGTTGTTTGTGTGTCGTCTTTTTCGAAGAGATTTTTTTAATACTCTAACACTGAAAATATTGAAAAAAAGTGTATAAAATGAAGGAGCCGTGGATAAAATATTTTCCTTCAGATGACAAAGCTGTGTACGTCACATCAGTTAAAAAAGTTTTTTATATTTACCAAACTTTTGCTTTTAATTTTCAGAATTGGTTTCACAACTATTCAATACAATGGTTCTTTTTTCAAAGATTACTCAAGTATATATTTACCTTTTTTGTTTTTCAGATAGTTTAAATAGTTTAATTGTATAATGAGTGTTTATCTTAGTAACATTTATGAAAAAGGAATATTGTGGAAGTAAATTACTTGAGAACAATATTTAGTTATTTTATTTTAGGTTCAAAAATGATTAAATATTAAACAGTGTGTCCAGATATTTCACAATTAAAAATAAATAAATCTATTTAAGTGCGAGGTTTATTCTTTTTCTTTTATTTTTAAGAATTCAATAAATTATACAGATGTTGAATGAATATGTTTTAAAATTATCATTTGAAGTTTTGAAAATTTAAAATTAACTACAATTGGCACAATGTACCTGCAACAAAGTTACATTAAAACGAACAAACAAAATTGCTAACTCCAGCCCAAGATTTAAATATATGTAATAATGGGTTATTTTAACACACGCAGTTTAGGAAGTAATTTGTACCTCGATATCTTATTTCTTAACAATTTAAAGCTTTAAAAAAAGCTTTCTTGAAAACTTGGAGCATCGAGATGATTAACCAGGTCACAGCCAACGATGCGCTTACATAATACGAATATTATACCTAATTAAAATAAACATACAACATTTTTAACAAATGCTGAAAGTTAGTGTCAAATATATTATATATATACTAAACTGCTTGTACCGTATGACCTTACCTCTCCCATTATAGATTATAAAGAATGTCAAATATATAATTTAATGTTATGGTCGCTGAAGGTAAAACAATACTGTACAATTGGGGAAGATAAAGTATGTACCAGAAATCGATGTTTAGATTTAGACAGTTTAAAAAATTCTAAATTTTGTATATTTTAAAATTTTGTTATGGTAATTTATTCATTAGCTACACATGAGATGAACCTTTGCATTGCTAAACATATATTATTTTGTTCAGAAAATACGTATTAAGAACCTCGGTAACGCGTCGAACTCGCTTAACAAGAAATTTTGCTTAAGATGAACTGAAAGCGTTTCCTCAGCCCATAAGGTTTTAAGCTAATGCTAAAAAATATCGTAACGTGAAATAGCTTTAGGCGAAATTCCGCTTAACCCGAACAAAAGATACAGAATTTTTACTGTGTGTTTGAAAAAAAAACAATAATAAAAATTCTAAAAATAAATTATCTTCCTCTAATGAGTAAATCACGAGATCTTCCATGATTCGTCAATTTTAATCCAATGAATGATTCAACAAGTGTAGGATGATCCATTACGTCATGAAAAGCGTAGGAGTTTCTTACCGAACCTTTTGCTTTTTCATTTTCAGAGTGATTCTTAATTATGACGTCCATAGCCAAAAGCCCTCGTGTACCTCAGTGGGACTATAATTCAAAAAAAACCTAAAGTTAATTTTCAGAATTGGTTTTTCACCCAATCAACAGTTCTATTTTCAAATTTCTTCAAATATTTATAGTCTTTTGTTTCGTTAAATGTCTACAATAAGCAGTTGAATGGTATATTGAGTGTTCAATCTATTAATATTTGGAAAACTTGAACGTTGTCATGTGGAAGTATTTTATTGAGAACAGTATTTGGTTCTTTTGTTTTTGGTTCAAAAAAGATTAAATATCGAATAGCGTAGAGATGTTTTACAATTACAATCGAAAATATATAAATATATTTATATGCAAGTTTTAATTTTTTTTCATTTCTCAGAATTCTATACAATATACATACGTTAAATGAGTAAGTTTGTAAATTATCATTTAAAGTGTTGGTAATTTAAAAGGATCTAGAATTTGCACATTTACCAGCAACTAAGTTATATTAAAATCAACTTCTAACATTGCTAACTCCAGCCCAAGATTTGAACAAATGGTATATTAGTTTTTCATACACACCCAAAGTTTGAAGATTACAAGTAAAAATTCGATATTTTGTTACTCGATACCTTTGATCTTACAATTTAAATCTTTTTAAAAAAAAGATTTCTAGAAATCATAAAAACCTCGTAGTTATCCATGATGCCATGCAGAAAACGAATGTTATGCAGATTTAAAATATAAGTAAAAACTGGAAGTTAAATTACCATGCCTAATTACTTTTCAACTATTCAGATAGTGTGTACTCTCTGAGAGAAATAAAACTAAATTGATTATACAGTATGACCTTACCTTCTCCATTATAGGTTGAAAAGAATGCCAAAATATATAATTCAATGTCATAGCCACTGAAAGAGAAACAATATATTCAATTAGGGACGAAAAAGTAGTTGTAAAAAAACGATATGAGGATTTATACTTTTATTTTTTTTCTGTAATTTACTATTTTAATCAATTGAAAAACAACAACAAAATATGGAGATGTGAATGTGCAGATTATTTCTATGATATTTTTCAGCATTCAGTCTACTTTATTACTAACTTTATTAATAGTTCATTAATATTGATACTTATAAGTTAAAGGAAAAACATTTTTAAAAAATAATGGTTTAGAAAATAGAACCCGAATAAGTCAGCCTTAGATAGAGTTTTAAAAAATTCTTGAAAATACAACCATATTAATTTAAAATGATAAGTTACTATCTTAGCGTAGAGTAACTACTGATAAACAAATAAATTTAACCTAAAATTGGGATTTGAAAAATTACATTAATTAAATTTAGTCATAAAAAAATCCAAAACACAGGATTTTTCTTAGAACAAAAAAATCAATTGTGACTTCCCCGACAAAAATGCATATATAAAACGTACAAGAAAAACATTCTAAATATGTTATTGGGTACTTAACAAATGCCATTTTTTACATAATTAGTGCTTGTTAGTTTCGATGTAGTTGTTATTTCAAACTCCTACTGATTAAAAGAACCATAAATGCAATTAAATAGAACTTTATTTAACCTTGATCATACAGCTTTATTTAACTTCAATCTCTTTCAACTTACACTACCAAAATTAAGGGGACGCATTACCCAAAATTTAGGGCTGCCCAGAAAATAATTAACCCTTTCAGTCCCAGTGATGCCATTTGGCATCATCATGTTTCTGATCATAATTTAAAAAAAAATAATAGGGCTGACATCTATTGGGATTAATTAAAAAATATTTTCTAATAGAAAAAAGTTCGAATAATCGAATGATGTGCTTTTTGATATCATAAATGGCTATAGACGATCAGAAAATAATTTCTAAAATGATTATGCCAAATTTTCATTGGGACTGAAAGGGTTAAACATGCCCGAATGCTGTGAGCTAAGGATATTGCAAAAACGAAGGATTCTTCTATAATGGTGGAGGTTTAATGAAAATGACATAATGGTTTGGTAAACTGGTTTTTGAAATGTTATGTTGATTTTTTAAATATTTAATTTTTTCAACTTGTGAATGGTTAAAACCCTAGGGCTTTTAGGTAAATTAATGTAGAGCTCAAAATTTGTTTTCCTGTGTTGAAACATATGCATTTAACAAAAGTTGTTATGGGATAAGGTTTAGTGTGAATAGATTTTTAAAAAAAAGTGATGAAGGTGAAAATTTACAAAAATCTTATTTTTTGGCCATTTTTATACATACAGCTACATAACTTTTTTTGTTTAACTGATAGCTCAATTTTGTGATAAGAGTTTGAAAAAACTTACATTACAAAATTCTTTAAATTGTAGGAGGAGTAGCATTTTGAAAAAACGTTAAATTTTTTTTAATTTTAAAAAAAAAACTTACGTTTTAATATTGATCATTTGTTCGTATATGTTTATTGAATTTTAGTTATTTGTAAAAATAGTTTAATTTCAATGCTAGCGATAAAAATACTGGATTTAATTTTTTGGGTACCGCGTCCCCTTAAATCAAATCTCTTTTTTTATCATGAAAGCGTGAACTTTGAAGAGAACAATTAAGTTAAAAAACAAAGTTTATTATAATACAGGTGAATGTTTTACAGTCATTTTTTATGATAAATTCTAATCCTCCCAAAATTAACAGATTAGTAGATTTGTTATTCATTTCACGAAGAATATGAAAGAAAAAGTCCTTAAAACAAAAACAAGAATTTTATTTTTCCGTTCATAACACCGATTCATCCCCTTTGTTAGGCTCTGCAATAATTTAATTAAAAATACGCAAAAATCTCGCAGCTGGGCTGTTAAATTAGCTGTTGATTTTTTACGACTTGAAGCAGCATAAAATAGATTAGTAGAAAGGGAAAATGGGTTATTATCGGGTCTCAATATTAATAGTTCTTACTCCGACCAAGCAGGCTAGAGGAATAAGGAGACGTTTGACGCGAATTTTGTTGAAGCCTTCTGTGACGAGTGTAGTTTTTATGAAAGAATCATCGAAGAGGTAAAAGTAAACTATTTATTAAGAACATTTTAAAATCCAGTCAAGAACTAAAACAATAAACCACCAGGTTACATTTTGTAGCCTCCAGCCTTTTTACACTCCCTATCTGCTGCCAGATATAGCCTTTATCTGCCGCCGCTGCTGCCAGATCCAGATCACGAAGGCCGGAGGTAGGTTTATGCCACACAGTTGCGCTATGGAACTCAGATGATTACAGTCAATGTGCCGCACTGAAGTTGGTTTAGGCCAACACAGGAGCAGACCATGGAGCACAGAACTACGAGGAAATCCCTCACGGTAACTGAAACCTCACACTTCTTTTAATATTTAAGCGTTGGAAGCAGAAGCAATTTATCATTGACGCATATGTTTTCAATGTTCCATAACCTCTCAGCAGTTTCCTACAGTTCAGGAGCTTGTACTTTTTTTTCATTCGACAAGGAAACAATGATAACCCTTTCCGACCGAGCTATCACGATCGTGCGGGTATAAAAGAGAATGTTCAAGCTCTTCAAAAATATTGATACCGAAGCATGTGATTTGTACCAGTCGTTATTTGTATAAAAAATGACATTGTTTTTAAGGAGTTGCTGGCATTGATGCTGTTTAAGGCATTTTTTCGATAAAACTCTAAACTTTAGTCTCATGAACTTAAATCAGCGCCTCCTGATGGCCGGTCTTAAAGGGTTAAAAGAAAAAACTTTTAAAAGAAGAACTTGGGGTTATTTTTGTTTGTTTGTCGTCTTTTTAGAATTGATTTTTTCATACTCTAACACTGATAATATTGAGAAAAAGAAGTGTCTAAAATGAAGGAACCGTGGATAAAACATTTTCCGTCAAATGACAAAGCTGTGTATGTCGCATCAATTAAAAGAAGTTTTTTACATTTACCAAACTCTTGGTTTTAATTTTCAGAATTAGTTTCACACCCAATCAATGCAATCTTTTTTGTTTTTCACACGGATAATAAATCGTTTAATTATATATTAAGTGTTTATCTTAGTAACATTTAGAAAAATTGAACATTGTGGAAGTAAATTACTTGAGAACAGAATTTGGTTATTTTGTTTTAGGTTCAAAAATGATTAAATATTAAACAGTGTCCAGGTGTTTCACAATGAAAAATAAATAAATATATTTAAGTGTGAGGTTTGACTATTTTTCTTTCATTTATTAGAATTCTATAAATTATACAGATGTTTAATGAGTATGTTTTAAAATTATCATTTGAAGTTTTGAAAATTTAAAATTAACTACAATTGGCACATTGTACCTGCAACAAAGTGACATTAAAACGTTTAGGGAGTAAAAGTGAAAATTTGATATTTGATCCTCGATATCTTATTTCTTAACAATTTAAAGCTTAAAAACAGCTTTCTAGAAAACTTGGAGCAACGAGAGAATTAACCAGGTCGCAGCCAACGGTGCGCCTAAATAATACAAATATTATACCTAATTAAAAACATAAACATATAAATATATATATATATATTATAATATATATATATATATATATATATATATATATATATATATATATATATATATTATATATATATATATATATATATATATATATATATATATATATATATATATATTATATATATATATATATATATATATATATATATATATATATATATATATATACACTAAACTGCTTGTACCATAAGACCTTACCTCTCCCATTATAGATTATAAAGAATGCCAAATATCAATATGTAATTTAATGTCATATAGCCGCTGAAGGTAAAACAATACTGTACAATTGGGGAAGATAAAGTATGTACCAGAAATCGATGTTTAGATTTAGACAGTTTAAAAAATTCTAAATTTTGAAAATTTTACTAATTTTGTCATGGTAATATATTCATTAGCTACACATGAGATGAACCTTTGCATAGCTAAAAATATATTATTTTGTTCAGAAAATACGTATTAAGATGTAAAGACAAGTTTATAGAAACCGAAGAAATGTTTACACACTACAGTCGAACCTCGTTAACGCTATTTCGCTTAACACGAACTTTCGCTTAAGATGAACTGAAAGCATTTCCCTAGCCCATAAAGTTTTGAGCTAATGCTAAAAAATATCTTAATGTGAAATTCCTTTAGGCGATATTCCGCTTAACCGAACAAAAGATTCAGAATTTTACTTTTTTCCCTTAATAATTCAAAGTTTCGAATAACAAATGAAAATAAACATAAAAAAACCAACAATAAAAATTCTAAAAATAAATTATCTTCCTCTTTTGAGTAAATCACGAGATCTTCCATTATTCGTCAATTTTAATCCAATGAATGATATAACAAGTGTAGGATGATCCATTACATCATGAAAAGCGTAGGTGTTTCTTACCGAACCTCTTGCTTTTTAATTTTCAGAGTGATTCTTCATTATGACGTCCATCGAAAATAGCCCTCGTGTACCTCAGTGGGACGATAATTCAAAATAACCTAAAGTTAATTTTCAGAGTTGGTTTTTCACCCAATCAACAGTTCTATTTTAAAATTTCTTCACAAATGTATAGTCTTTTGTTTCTTTAAATGTCTACAATAAGCAGTTGAATGGTATATTGAGTGTTCAATCTATTAATATTTGGAAAACTTGAACGTTGTCATGAGGAAGAATTTTATTGAGAACAGTATTTGGTTATTTTGTTTTTGGTTCAAAAAAGAATAAATATCGAATAGCGTCGAGATGTTTTAAAATTACAATCAAAAATATATAAATATATTTATGTGCAAGTTTTAATTTTTTTTTTCATTTCTCAGAATTCTATACAATATACATACGTTGAATGAGTAAGTTAGTAAATTATCATTTAAAGTGTTAGTAATTTAAAAGGATATAGAATTTACACATTTACCAGCAACTAAGTTATACTAAAATCTAAAGGATTTATGCTTTTAAATTTTTTTCTATAGTTTATTATTTTTACGGAGAATTATATGAACTTGATACACATGAAACGAACCTTTGAATTGCTAAAAATATACTTTTTTTCTGAAAATACGTATTAAGGTGAAAGGAAAGTTTACAGAAACCGAAGGCACGTTTACACACTACTTTAAAATTGAAATTAAAATCTGGTTTTCAATTTGTCAAAATTTATATTTAGGTATAAGAAGTACATTTTCAAAAGTTTACATTTAGGTAAAAGAAGCAAGCAAAACCTTGTTTAAGGAATACTTTTGAATTATTTTTCATTTTTTTTTCAAACTCATTTATTTAGTATTTGACACAATATCTGAAACAATCAAACAAAAAACACAACATCAAAATATAGAGATGTGCATATTATTTTTGTTATATTTGCTCAGCATTCGATATACTTTATTACTGACCTTATTAAATAGTTTATTACTATAAATATTTTTGCTGAAGTAATTTTTTTAATTAATTATTTAGAAAATAGAAACCGAAGAAGTCCGTCTTAGAATGAATTTTTAAAAACCTTTTGAAAATACAATCATATTCCTTTGCAATGATAAGATGCTATTTTAACCTAGAGTAACTATTGACAAACAAGTAAATTTAACCTAAAATTAGTATTTCAAATCTTACATTAATTAAACTTAGTCATGAAAAATCTAAAACACAGAATTTTTCATCGAACAAAATAATCAATTGTAACTTCTCCAACAATAAATACATACCGAAAACATACAAGAAAATTGGGTACTTAACAAATGCCATTTTTTATATAATAAGTGCTTGTTGGTTTTGATTTAGTTGTTATTTAAAACTCCTACTGATTAAAAGAACCATAAATACAATTAAATGGAACGTTATTTAACCTTAATCTTACAGCTTTATTTAACTTTAATCTCCCTTAACCCTTTAAGACCGATCTATTACAATCGTGCAGGTAAAAAAGTGAATGTTCAAGCTTTTCAAAAATATCGATACCGAAGCAGCTGACTTGTACCATTCGTTATTCGTATAAAAGATTTCTTTGTTTTTAAGAAGTTGCTGGCATTGATGCTGTTTAAGGAATTTTTTCGATAAAACTCTACAATTTAGTCTCATAAACTTAAATGAGCGCCATCTGATAGCCGGTCGTAAAGGGTTATCGGTTGCGTTTGGTGCCTACTCATATGTCGGTTAATCCCCTGACTGTGGATCTAAATTAAGACGCTCGTCGCCAATAGCCTTCGTGTAGCTATAGTGCGACGATAATTCAAACTAAACTGAACTAAACTTTAATCTATTTCAACTTACACTACCAAAATTAAATCAGACTCTTCTTTGATCATGAAAGCGCGAACTTTGAAAACTAAGTAGTAAGTAAAAAAACAAAGTTTATTATAATACAGGTGAATGTTTTGCATACTATATATATATATATATATATATATATATATAATATATATATATATATATAATATATTATATATAATATATTATATATATATATATATATAATATATATATATATATTATATAATATATATATATATAATATATATATAATATTATATATATTATATATATATATATATATGTTATATTAGTTTTTCATACACACCCTAAGTTAACGGATTATAAGTAAAAAGTCGATACTTTGTTACTCGAAATATATGTTCTAACAATTTAAAGCTTTAAAAAAAGCTTTCTTGAAAAAGAGCTTATACACCAGCGATGCGATTCCACCAGCGATGCGATGCAGAAGACGAATGTTATGCCTATTTAAAATAAACGTAAAAACTGGAAGTTAAATTACCATGTCTAAATACTTTTCAACAATTCAAATTGTTTGTACTCTCTGAGAGAAATATTTAAAAATATTTTTTATTGCAAGAAACAATGCTTTGTACTGATAATATTAAAAAAAATAGACGTAAACACAGTGTTTAACTATTTGATATTAAACAAATACTAAATGTTAGCGTCAAAATCATTATACTAAATTGATTATACAGTATGTCCTTAACTTTTCCATTATAGGTTGAAAAGAATGCTAAAATATATAATTGAATGTCATAGCTACTGAAGGAAAAACAATATATTCAATTGGGGACGAAAAAGTAGTTGTAAAAAAAACGATGTAAGGATTTATACTTTTAGTTTTTTTCTATAGTTTACTATTTTTTACGGAAACTTAAATTATTTGAACTTGATACTCTTGAAGGGAGCTATTTTGAATTTTAAATTGCTAAAATGAATGAATTTTGAATTGCTAAAAATATACTATTTTGTTCTGAAAATACGTATTAAGATGAAAGGCAAGTTTACAGAAACCGAGGGCACTTTTACACACTACTTTAAAATTGAAATTAATATCTTGTTTTCAATTTATCAAAATTTATATTTAGGTATAAGAAGTACATTTTAAAAAAATTATATTTAGGTATAAGAAGTACATTTAAAAAAATTTATATTTAGGTAATAGAAGCAAGCAAAACCTTGTTTAAGGATTAATTTTGAATAATTTTTAATTTTTTTTAGCAATTAAATCATTTATTTAGTATTTGACACAATATCCGAAACAATTAATTAAAAATTAACATCAAAATATAGAGATGTGCATATTATTTTTGTTATATTTGTTCAGCATTCGATATACTTTATTGCTGACCTTAATAAATAGTTTAGTACTTAAAGTTTACTTAGTTTTTTTTATAAAAAAAAAGGATTTAGAAAATAGAAGCCGAAGAATTCCGTCTTAGAATGAGTTTTTAAAAACCTTTTGAAAATACAATCATATTCCTTTGAAATGATAAGTAACTATTTTAACCTTCAGTAACTACTTAAAAACAAGTAAATTCAACCTAAAACTAGTATTTTAAAACTTACATTAATTAAACTTAGTCATGAAAAATCTAAAACACACATCAATTGCAGCTGACTTGTACCATTCGTTATTTGTACATCTCTTATTTGTACATTTGTTATTTGGCATTGATGCTGTTTAAGGCCTTTTTTTTATAAAACTCTACAATTTAGTCTCATAAACTTAAAACAGCGATATCTGATAGCCGGTCTTAAAGGGTTATCGGTTGCGTTGGGTGCCTACTCAGATGTCGGCTCGTCCCCTGACTGTGGATCTAAATTATGAAGCCCGTCGCCAATAGCCCTCGTGTAGCTCTAGTGCGACGATATATCAAACTAAACTAAACTCTTTCAACTTACACTACCAAAATTAAATCAGAACTCTTCTTTGATCATGAAAGTGTGAACTTTGAAAAGAACCATTAAGTAAAAAAAAAACAAAGTTTATTATAATACAGGTGAATGTTTTACAGTAAATTTTTATGATAAATTCTAATCTTCCCAAAATTAACAGAATAATGGATTTGTTATTCACTTCACGAAGAATATCCAAGAAAAAGCCCTTAAAACAAAACCAAAAAAAAAAGAATTTTACTTTTTTCCGTTTATAACAACGATTCATCCCTTTGTTAGGCTCTGCAATAATTTAATTAAGAACACTCAAAAATGTCTCAGTTGTGCTGTTAAATTAGCTGTTGGTTTTTTTTTACGATTTGAAGCAGCATAAAATATATTAGTAGAAAAAGGAAAATGGATTATTATGTGGTCTTAGTATTAATAGTTCTTACTCCGACCCAGCAGGCTAGAGGAATAAGGAAGCGTTTGAAGCGACTTTTGGTGAAGCATTCTTTTAGTCTTAAAATGAAAAAAAAGGAGTATACAGTATGCACAAAACGCGCGTTAAGGTTTTGATTATAAATGTGTTGTTTTTCAAAGATTCAGTTAATTCTGTAATTGGTGCAGTTATGGAATACAGTTAGATATTTAAAACAACACACATTATTCTGTACTCGAAAAAGTAAATTTTTTTTTAGTACAGCATTAATTCTAATATCTTACATTCTAGTGTTTTTACGGATAAAAAGCAAATGATTAGTTTAAATGAAAGAACACTAGCTTATCTTCACAATTATTTGTTAGAAAAGAGAAATGATTATACTAACTACTGAAGTTATACTTCTCTTTAAATCTATTTCTGCAAATTAAAAAGCCTTTTAAATATAATTAAAAACAAAGAAAATATTGAAAAGTTTTGCATTACAAAGCTGCAAACAAGTTTCAAATTAGGCTTATTTTCGAAGTTTTCTACCGGTTTCACTCTGTTCCTAGTTCCTAGTTTTAACACAATAACATCTTCTCCTTATTCTTGCCTTCGGAGGCTACACAAAAATTCTTAGTGAAAACAATTACCTTCATGCCTATAATCAATTGACGGGCTTAAAAGTAACGTGAGGAACCTGTAAAAAGAGATACATTACCCCAGTTTTGAAGAATTTTTATCTTATAAACAGCTTAAATAGAATATTCTCGGTGGTAAAGAGGCGTAACTTTCCTTTTATATGATTTCATTCTGCTATTAAGATTTTAAATGAGCTAAGGTTTTATTAAGGTAGGTTTATTATTTAATGGGCTTATATTTTTAATGATACTTTGTTGTAATTTTATCAGTATTTGGTATAAAGATAACTATTGTCACCTGCTGCAGCATGAACTAAATGAAAATATTGAATTTCATTAATAAAATTTTTATATTAATTAATGGCCGAATGATCAATAGTGATTAGTCCAATGAATAGAACAGCAGTAGTATAGAATGAAAATAAGACATCCTATTTAATAAAATACATCGTTTTTTTAGGTAACATAAATACATGGGGATACATTCAATAAACAAATTTAAATCAAAATGACCTTGTAAAGTTGCGACAGGAGAAGGATAATATTTAAGTATAAAATGAAATTTTATGCTAATTAAACCCTATACTACTTAGTTAAAAATTAGCTAACAATAACTTTTGCCCGACGATAATTGAAATCAAATGGTGAAAAAAGGATTTTAAGACTCACTAATTCTTTGCATCTACTTCTGGGGTTGGTCACTATTGTCCGATGACGGGATATTCATGGGCGTAGATTCGCTGGAAATGTCACTGGGGATGGTGACGGTGTGCATGGCGCCTGGGTGTATGTGACGGTTGTCCTGGGCGTCGACTTGCAGCAGATTGGCCTGGAACTTAGTTAACATTTCATTTTAGGTTTTTTTTTGAAGATCAATTTTTTAATCAATTCAACAATGTAAACTTTTATGAACTACCGTCAAGCAATAATTGGGTAAAATGTTTTCGTTACTTTTTAATCACTTCTAATTAGTGGGAGTAAGATAAATAGTAAAATTGCACTTTTTGAGTTATTATAGACCTTTTTAGGTATATTTAGAATAATTAATATTTTTAAATATTAAAACTAATGATAATGTATCATAGCACATTTATAAAACCTTAAAAATGTTTTAAAATTAATACAGTTTATATATTTTTTTATCCAAAATTTCAATGTTCCAACATTCTTATTTTCTTTAACTAATGGGGCTTCAACACATTCTACTCAGTTTCGTCAACGCCAAGTGAATAGTACATGCGAAAAAGAACTTCATTGCGTAGGAATATGTCTGCACCATGATTCTTTGGAAACAATAGCGAGCCATCGCCTAAACTGGTGTAAGGAAACCGGTTACTCACTTTGTTTTTCTCTCGTGGCAACCCTGATTCACGCTAGGTATCAGTGGACACGAGTCACACTTTTGATTCGCGAAAGAAGAACCGAAAGAAAAACCGGTTTCCGGTCGCCAATGTCCACCAAGCACAAAAGAATACGGCGAGATTCATACGCAATGAAGCTGTTTTTCCCCTGTACTCAAGTACCAGTCTCCAAGCAGAAACCCTACGCTCAACAACTATATTTACGTAAACGGTAATGAATCATTCTTTAATCCGTACAGACTTACGGAAATCGTATCTTTGTAATAGCTTTTAAAGAATAATTGATGTAATAATGTCTCTCTCTCCTTTAAACCTTTATAAAGTGGGGGAGGCAACTGTTGGTCGATCAGGCCAGTTATACACACGAAAAATTCCCTGATACTTGAGAATTCCCAAAAACTTAAAGTAATCTTTTTTTTCCATATAAGTGGCTGCTTCTACAAATTTAACGCTACAAATTACAATTAATCTGAATTCTGTGTCGACGTAAAATATGCAGATAATCAATTAAGCCAATAAACAAAAGCCTGTTGGTCGTTTTTGGGTCCTTAAGATGTCACATAACAATATTACATCCGTGTGTACTATTTTTCTAATCATAAAAACAGACTACTTAGCCGGGACTGGAACCTACAATCGTGGGTATGAGGTGGGCACGCTACCAACTACACCCCTCATATTGCTTCAGAAAAAAAAATTCAAAATTTTTTTAATTAATTTTTTTTAATCCGACTAAAAGGTTGCTACACGAGTTTTAGGAACAGATTTGAACATATATGGGACAGGGGACACAACAGGGTAATGGAGCGTAAGGAGCATTGTTGCATGAGGTTTAAGTTGTAATATTTTTTCTCTCGCATTATAACTTCTCACGATTTTATAACTAAGGTAAGGTATCGATACTTGTTTTCATTAGAACTATAGATATTTTATACTGGAAGTTATTTTAATTGTCTTTAGTTTCATGCAATATTTGTGTATTAGTTTCATATGTTTTAAGTATCTTTTTCGAGTTACTTTACCTCTCTAACCTAAATCGTGATTCTAAAGCGGAACGGGGGCGACGAATGAGGTACCCCATTTTACTCTGCAAGGGGTAGATAGGGGTACCCCATTCAGCGTAACCCCATTGGGCTCCACCTTTATAGGAATTTAAACAAAATAACTTTTAATGTATTTTCACTAGTTTTATAATATTTCATAATTACTTGTTCGTACTACCCCTTTCTGCCACTACCGGAACAAAACCTAAAAAGTGACATAATTTTCTGTTTTTGCAAATGAATAAATATTGTTCTTTTTTTGTCTTCATATCATTGTACTTTTGTAATAATTGAATTTAAATGTGTTCATATAAAACTTTTCAGCTCTCCTAATTAAATCTTTTATATTTTTAAACCATATTTTGAACTAGATATCCCGTTCCGTCTATCAAGAAATTCAAGCTTCGATGCCGAAAATCATAACTTTGGTGATTTAAAAGATATGTGAAAATGGCTTCTTAAAGAAACCTTACACATGCTCTTTTTTCTACGTTTTAAAAATAATTTAATTAAAGTACATGCATCAGTTTTGTAATTAAATTCATACATGTTTTATTGATACAAATAGCAATTTAAAACTTATTAAAGTGTTTGTAATGTAAACAACAACTTCTACAATTAATGCAATATTTTACTTCTATTTTTATGATGCGCTAATTTTAAAACTAAACTCTCTAATATATGTTTTTGGAAAATATTTATTGGAAATCGCGATATATATTTTGTATATGAAAACCTTAGGACTTAGTTTAAACAAATAAGGACAGAATAGTATTTAAGCTTTACCAAAGCTCCTAAAGGAGGCTAGAAATAGGCAGCCGGAAACGGTTACAATACAACTTTACCCTTTAGGAACATGACACCCCTCAATCCAAACTTCAAAGTAGATTTGTCCAGTACTATGTAGTTGTCAGTTAAACCTTCGGATAAAACCCAATTTTATTCACTCCAACGCTAATGAGGACGTATACTCGCCCCATACCTGACCAAATGGCCCTTAAAGAGTTAAATGTATGTGTATATCTTGCCTAAAATTGAATTCCCAAGACACCCAAAAATCTTTAAGATGCTTTACTTCCAAATGATTTAGAGTTAAGTTATACCACTTTGAAAAATAGCCTTCCACATTTGCATTTATATTGAATATATGAAATATCCCAGGTTTATGTCCCATTGAGATATAAAATTTGGTTACAAGTGAGCTGAAGATATACTAAAACGTTCACTGTGACTTTTAATAGTATTCTATAGAAATTTGGGTTTGTTTGTCATGTAAAGAGTTTTAAATTGTGTTTTCAATTATTTTCTGTTGATGCTTAAATTTTTATTTTACAATATTGTTTTTAAAGAATAATAATACATAAACATTGGGTTACAAAAATTACGTAACAGAAAAACTTCTTAAAGTAACCAATTCATTTAAAATTCGCAAACTTTGGTTAATTTTAAGGTGAAATTGGCTTATTTTCCGCAAAACGCCACTTTAGTAGCGCAAGTCGCAACTTTAGTAGTGCATACTTAATATATGCATACATCCATACAAAAAAAGAGGAGTCAGAGGACTAGTTCTGGAGAATGATAATATTCTCTAATATTTATTTTTAAATAATTCATAACCTAAAATAAAAATATTTAATAAAATATGCTTCATACTAAAATAAAAATACGCCTCTAGTGCGTCATGAAAAAAAAAACAATTAAAAATCAAATCATTTTTTTTTAATGTCTAAAAATCAATTTTAAATTATAGTCATTTTTTTTATTTTGTACCTTTACTTGGTTTGCCTTCTGATTTTTGATATAAAAAGGGTAGTTTTAAGCATGCAATGAACACAAAAGTGTGTTAATTACATGCGAATAAATTACTTCTTGAATCATGTTAAAACACAATCCCGGATATGAAAACAGCTCTAAATAACAGAACTTTATGTAGAACAAAGTCTTACACCGAGATGCAAATATTACAACGCACAAAGCGTTTGTCAGTTTACCATACACTCCCACTTTCCAACTATAACGTTTCAAATATACCTCTGAACAACACTAAGCCCTATGCAAATCGGAACGGTTTTCTGTGTGTGTTCCCTTTATTGTCTACATAAAGAGCGTGTTTAGAATGATGCATTTAACTCATTAATTCGATGCATTAAGAATAGAGAAATGTTCCTCAAAACACGGTTAAGGTTTATAGTAGGGGGAATTTTCAGGAATGGCAATAAGGTTTTGACTGAATCAACGTTTTACTTTAGCTACACAATTGCTGTTGGTGATGGATATATGGATCAAGTGGCGAGGTGAAATAGGAGCTGGCACATAACGTAACCGTATTCCTATATTATATAAGGCGTCAGGTCATTGGACTCTGAAGTGTTGCTGGAGATATTTCAACAACACGTAAAAGGTACTTGAAGGTGAAGACCCCCAAGTTGCGTCAACTTATACTCCATAATATTTATTATTCCGTAGTAAATCAGCGCCATCTAGACTGGATGTTATTTGAGATTTCGTGTGCTTATGCGATGACCCTTTACAGACTATATATATTTATTGGCAGGTATGTTCCAGTGTTCGTAGCTTTCCAACAGTTGCCTCAGTGAGAGCTCGTTGCCTTGTGGCTTGGGATTGTAGTTCAGATAATATGATCCTTCGCTTTGCTACCGTCGCCTCAGGAATGGGAAGGTATTCCAATGAAATGGGGCGCAGCAAAAAACAATGAAAGAAGGTAACTCGTAACAACACATATAATGTAAAATGTTCAAATTTATTGTTGTTAAGACTACAATGATAGCACTAAAATAGAAGGTGTTAAATAAAAAAATGGAAATAATTTAGGTATTTATGTTCTTTTAATAGTTCTGAAAATAAAGGGTATTTTACGGAGGCATTATTATTTCATAGGTAATTTTTTTAATGGAAATATGTTGTTTTTAATATCAATTTTTAATCATAATTTTTCTTTAAATACGCCAAAAAATTTACTTTTAACTCATCGTGTTGCTCCTGCAAATCCTAAATTGTGTTCTCATAATAGTTCACAAAAAGTGCACTTGAAATGATGCATTCGACATGCATTCGTTAAATGCGAATAATTATATGATTTAATTACAGCAAATCTTAAAACACACGAAGTATATAATAACACAAAATAAATATTTCTCAAAACTCAATAGAACTTGATAAAAGCATTATTTAACATATATTTTACATTTAAGGAATAAAATAATAAACTTAATTGAAAGTTTGATGCAAAATTAATGCAACAAAATAAATTACACAGAATCTCAAATATTTTTTAAGACAATTTAAAATTTAACAAATCGAAGCTCATATTAAAAGCTCCTTAAGTGAATCAAAAAATACATTTTAAGATTTAAAAATCAATATCTTTCAGAATAAGCGTCCATATAGTAAATCCCTAAACTCCTTCCAAAGTGCCTGAAATTAGAGAATACTTATCAAGTGAAACTTTATTTAAAGTGGAAGAATGGGAAATTGATAGTTTAGAGAAGACTATTTAGTTCAAGGATTAAAACAATGCGAAAAATAAACTCATTTGTACTAAAACCCAAGAGAATTCAACTTCAGATCGGACAATTAGGCATTATGACCCTTTAAATAAGTCAAGATCTTGGGAAGCTAACATACAAGGAGAACCGTCAAAAGTAAACGGGAAATTGTTGAGATTACGTGCGTTATATAAAGGAAACAATTAGCTAATTAAATCTTATGTACTTTTAAGGAAAATATAAATGAAACTAATAAAATATTTAGAAATAGTATAAATTCTTTATAATCTTATAGTTAATTGAAATTGGCTAAAAGTTAGGTAGCAGATAAGGAGGACTCCCATTGGAAGAAACATATTATAACGGATAATTATAATCTCTTAATTTTTGAGGGATTAATGCATGAATTTCGGAATTTTTTATCCCCAATAGCCTTTGTGTAGCTCTAGTACGACGTTTAATTCAACAAAAAAAACTCAATTCAACTAAAGGAAAAACTATAGAATGTAACTTTTAAAGTATCATGAAAAATATTCCAAACTTAGCATTGCGTTGAAAATATTTGAGTTTTTAGGGATTCGCTTAAATTTTAATTAAAGTTTCCTTATACGTGCATACACTCAATTTTATCTCCACGTGCTGTAAATATACTTTGACGAAAACTTCCTATGCAAAATCACGTGCATGTAAGGTTTCATAAAGAAGCCATACAACTGATATCTAATTTAGAATTCCCAAAAGAACTTTTAAACTCAAAGCAACGGTTTGTCAATATAATAGGACATAAAATTTCAAGTAAACATTTATTCTAGCTAAGTATTAAAAGATAAAAAAAATTACAAAATCTGTCACTTAGACGGCTTCCAAAGAATATTTGTGCTCAAAATGGAAAAAAGCGCCAATGCGCATTAATTTTATATTTAACATTTACACGATACATTTTGCTAGTTTCATTTACTTTCTTTTCAAAATTCTATCACTCTAATTTGTTTACTAAATGTATTTATATTTTCAAGAATAAATATAAATATCCTGAATTCTTTTGCTGTTAAATAGAAGCAAAACATTTCATACCAACATAAAATAACGTTAAAGCAATATATCATCTTCAAAACATAACATAAACTAATGACTTTAAAATACCATTTAAAAAACAAAAAACAACTAAAAGACCTTATTAAAAGAAATAAATAGTGTTAAAACGTCAACACTGATATTCTACAAATGCTTAAATATAAATGAAAATTACGTTTTCTTCAAAAATAAAACGAAATAGAACTGCATTCGGCCTCTTTTTAAACAATTAATGCGAAAATCCAAGAATTCATATTTTGATACATATTACTACGTAATTCCAAACTAACTTATAAAAATAAATTTGATTTTTTAGGTAAGATAAAGTTTCTCGTATGATTATTGAGTTTCAATGATGATGTAAAAGAATTGGAAAAATGTATTTTTACGCATTTAAATATGTATTAAATTTCGCAGGTTTTTTTTAATAATTGAAGTGCTTCGAACTTTTTTTCTGAGATTTTTAATAATTTTTATATTTGCTGCATTGGCTGTTTTGTGACGTATCACACTTTTCCGTAGCATTTGTAGTTCAGGCTGAGAAAGTGGGCGACGGATAGACAGATAGTCAAACAGACGGACATAGCCTTTATAAAAGTTTCCACTTATTGCGTTATAAATGTAGTTTCTAAGCTAAAAACAGCAAGGAGAGCCCAGTTGGTATGGCATTCAAGTCCTCATGTCACTGATATTCTACAAGCGATTTGTGCAGCAGAAATAAAACTATAATATTTCGCATATAATTATTCCTGCACGTTAAATCCATCGCCATGACGCAAAATACAAGTACGTTGCCACAACAAGGTTAAGCTGGGTGACAATTTAGTGTTATTTATCTCCCGTGAGACATCGGCTCAAAATTAATATTAGTGAGTTACTGTGTTACTGCACTGTCAAAAGCTTAAAACTTACAACAATAAGCTTTTAATACTTTTATTTATTAAAAACACTTTTCGTGCACTTCTTACACCAACGCAAAATTGAAATTAAAAATAACATGATAGTCAGGTAATGGCTTATATACAAGGTATCCCAAAATGGACTACCTGTTTTTAAAAATTAATAAAAAAGAAATGGATAGAGATATTAACACAATTCTTGCAGAAAACGAATGAGTCATGTCTGGAAATTGATATGGCACACTTTATATTATGTTAGTTATGTTTATTACGTTATTATGTTATAACACTTTATTATGTTCAATTTAACCGACAGATGGCGCGGCAATACCGTGTGTTGGCTGTATGAAAGAACTAGGCATGCGTATATACCGAAAAGAAGGCCACGTGGTCAGAAATGTTCAGTAGCTTTCAGTTCAGGGAAAGAAGCAATAGGTATTGCGTGGAATCGAACACATGGTATTGCGGCGCTATCTGTCGGTTAAATTGAACATAATAATGTTTAATAACATATAATAACGTAATAAACATAACTAACATAATAGAGTGTTCCATATCAGATTCCAGACCTGACTCATTCGTTTTCTGCAAGAATTGGGTTAATATCTCTATCCATTTCTTTTTTATTAATTTTTAAAAACGGGTAGTCCATTTTGGGGCACCCTGTATCTTTTGGACAAAGACGACTACTTTATAACAAAATGCATATTTTGCTTAACATATATATTTATTCATAAACTTTCTCTTTTGAATGATTTAACTATTTTGTTTAACCAACGAAAATGTACGATTCGACTTCGAATTCACTTGTTGTGGGCGTGGTCTGATTGACAAAGGGTTAAAGTTTATTATATGAAACTTTTATTTGTAAATCATACGTAAATTTTATATAAAAAAATTGATATACATATGATTATTATAAACAATAATAAAGAAACTTTGTATTCCAAGAAGAAAATAGATAAAGGAAAGAAATAGAAAATAGATCAAAATGCTTTGATGTTTCAAAATGATTATGTTTCTGAACAATATTATATGATTAAAATATGTATTAACGTAAAAATGCTTTCGCTTTTGAAATAGTTTTCATTTAAAGATTTTTATCAGAAAAAATTGATTGAAAATTGATTGAAAAATTTTCCCATTATTGTTATCAACTGTATTTAAATGATCAAACCTACAAAATAATAAGTAGAAAAAAGCAAAATAAGATACACAAAAAGTATATACCAAAAAAAAAGTAAACTTTTAGTAACTTTAATATTATTCTTTCCATGCAGATTCCAAGGAACAAACAAATATTCGGAAGTTTTAGGTTTAAGTTCGGAAATGTTTTCAAAAAGAAATGTAGCAAACTTATATGCACCTTTCTTCAAAAAAATAAACGAAAAAACTTTTTTCCGGACAAATATGTTTTCTTATACACATTCTCATTTCCGCTTATTTTTTTATCCATAACAAAAAAATCTAAAAATAAGATAAAAAGATTAATATTTAAACTTTTCTTGAGATGTCTCCTGGATGTTATATTAACGCTTCGGCAAACAAAAACTGCCCTGAATTCTTCGATTTTTATTTGCTCA
Organism: Oedothorax gibbosus; assembly: GCA_019343175.1. Lineage (NCBI taxonomy): Eukaryota > Metazoa > Arthropoda > Arachnida > Araneae > Linyphiidae > Oedothorax > Oedothorax gibbosus. The sequence continues at coordinate 1,029,184 of JAFNEN010000073.1, read as the reverse complement.
GAAGAGTTTATGAGACTTCCCTTCCAGATTTTATTGCCTCCAGTGTTGCATATTCTGCATTCTATCTTTTCAAATGCTCTAAATAGAAGCAATGCTAATCATATCATCAACATTTTTCAATTGTAAAACATATCGTACGTATGTTTATGAAACGAAGTCCTTTTTGTGCATTTTACGTGCAAAAATTGAATGAAGAAATAATTCGACAGTGTTACAACTAAACAGAAATCGCACTATTGACTCTAAATATAATTCTTCCTCTCTTTCTCTGTTTATATATATATATATATATATATATATATATATATTATATATATATATATATATATATATATATATATATATATATATATATTATATATATATATATATATATATTATATATATATATATATATATATATATATATACATATATACATATATACATATATAATATATATATATATATAATATATATATATATATATATATATATATATATATATATATATATATATATATATATAATATATATATATATATATATATATATATATATATATATATAATATATATATATATATATATATATATATATATATACGATTTCAAAATTCGATAATTTTAAAACTACTCGTCAGAATGACCTGATATTTCAGCAGAACAATCGTGAGGCAATGGAATTTTGTTTGGCGAAGGAAAACAAATAGTTCAAAAATCTGCCGATAGATGGCGCTGTAAGGGCAATGAACCTTTACAGCGCCATCTAACATGTGAACACCGATATCCAATAGAAAACCAACCAGAAGATGGCGCTGCAATTTTCCCACTAGCTTATATACAAACTATACTTTATCCCTTTCCGACCGAGCTATCACGATTGTGCGGGTATAAAAGATAAAGTTCAAGCGTTTCAAAAATATCGATACCAAAGCAGCTGACTTGTACAATTAGTTATTTGTATAAAAAATGACTTTGGTTTTAAGGAGTTGCTGGCATTGATGCTATGTAAGGCATTTTTACGATAAAACTCTAAAATTTAGTCTCATAACCTTAAATCAGCGCCACCTGATAGCCGGTCTTAAAGGGATATATACTAGCTTATTAGTTGTTAGCTAGGAAAATTGCAGCGCCATCTTCTGGTAGCTTTTCTGTAGGATATCGGTGTTCACAGGATAGATGGCGCTAGGGTTCATTACCCTCTAACGCCATCTATCGGCAGATTTTGAAACTATTTTGTTTTCTTCTCCAAACAAAATTCCATTGCCTCACGAATGTTCTGCTAAAATATCAGGTAAAATATCATATATATATATATATATATATATATATATATATATATATATATATATATATATATATATATATATATATATATATATATATATATATATATATATATATATATATATATTATATATATATATATATATATATATACACCAGTAATCGAGTAAACAACTAAAACCGAGTATAAAAGTCAATGTAACTATCTCTAATTTGGAGATACTTTTGGAATATATATATATATATATATATATATATAATATATATATAATATATATATATATATATATATATATATAATTATATATATATATATATATATATATATATATATATATTTATATATATAAAATATTATATATATATATATATATATATATATATATATATATATATCTCCAAAAGTATCTCCAAATTAGAGATAGGTTACATTGACTTTTATACTCGGTTTTAGTTGTTTACTCGATTACTGGTGAGGAAACCGCAGCGCCATCTGATGGCGGTTTTTTCTGTAGACTTCTTGAAGACTTAACCCTTTTTAGGTTCAGCTATTCATATAATTTAGCCCTTTATCATTCATATACCCCTTTATCTATTGAAGGTAATTATAAGTATCACTTATAAAGCCGATGTTTTAAGTTTTATTGGTCGTTTGCAGAAAATGGGGGCAAGGTGGAACGTTTTGATTAAATTGTACGGTTATGGCACATTAAAGGCTACAAAGGTAAAATAAATACTTCCGAAAATTTAAATTATTTAATTTATGGCACAATAAATATATTGACGCATTTGAAGCAAAATAAAGAACCGTATTAACAAAATTTCAGAACATATCCCAATATACATTAAATGTATGTGAAATTTTAATGAAATAAATTACTTTTTCATTTTTTTTTAATTTCAAAAAGACATTCACATTTTAAAAACAAAATTTCCTACAACGTGAGTCGTCAACGGAAGAAAATAAATTGTCGCAGTTTGGTTATGTTTTGCCTAGATTTTTACCACCACCAACACCACCAAAAATGCACATGTTTTATAGAAAGCTGAACTATCTGGAGTTCCCAGATTGTTCTTTTAAATGTACAGAAGAGAAGCACCAGAAAGACTATCGGAGATCGGAGATCGAGATGAACATTTGCAGCACCGACGCGAAGCGTCTTTTCTACACATCGAAATAGTCCTAAAAGGCAATAACTTTAGTGGGTCCAAAAATGAGCAAAAGCTCGAAATAGTTCGAAAGTTGCGGCATCCAACTTGGAGACGTCTATAGGCTCTCTATGGGGAGAGCAGCTCTAGCATGGCTGCCATCTTGGCGGCCTTGTCGGTAGCTGCGCTGCACTTCGCAACTTTGCCGAGGAAGGAAGGGACATCTCCGATAATTTCGGCAATTGATGTCTTTAGGGTCATCAGGGCATCTAGGAGAGAGGGCAGATTGTCCATCTTTTCCGGTGGCCTGGTTCTGGGTGGGAGCGCCCTCTGGGGGTCGCGGTGGAAAGCTGGCCGGATGGCTCGCTGGGGGACCTTCGGACGGGCAGGGCATGCCGCCGAGGAGCTGGGGTGGGCGCCGTCACAGTTGGCGCAGTGGTGGGATTGATCATGCTTGGTGGGGCATTGCCGCGAGTCATGCGGTAAACCGCAGAACCGGCAGCGGGCTTCCATCTCGCAGAGTCTGGCTGTGTGTCCCCAGTTTTGGCAATGGTAGCACTGGGGGATTCGAGTTTTCTTCCGAAAAGCCTCGACGGAGACTTTGTACTGGAGCAGGGACTCGAGCTTGAAGACGGCCTTGAAGGCACCAGTTCGGATGATCTGGGCTTGGAAGATAGGGATCAGAGTTTTTGTCCTAGAGCTGGTAAATTGGACAACTCTGTTGATGATGAGCCCTTCTTGGGAGAGGGCATCTTTTAAAGTCTCGGGGTCGGTGTCGCAGGGAAGCCCTTTGACTACCACCTTGATGATTTTGGAGCTGCGGTTGTCGTGACGAAAGTGGCCAGTGTTGTGGTCCCTTATGATGGCTAGGATGCTTGCTTCCTCCTCAGCTGTTCGTGGAAATAACTTAACGAACTTATGGAAGGTTTTGCAACCTATGCTGCCGCCGACGACCTCACGTACACGCAGGCAAATAGAGTCACCAACTTCCCCTCCGAGGAAGAGAATCGGATTTGGTTTGGGTGCCGCCGGGGATGGGGCATCCGGGGTCTTATCATCAACCGGCTCCGGGAACTGGGCATCCGGATTAAGCTTGATCTTCTTGGCCGTCGGGACCAATTTTGGATATTTTCATTAAAATATATATATTAAATAAGAACAGTGGTGAATATTACACAATACATTTACGCAGTGCCGAATTTCGGCCGAGGCCTACAAGGCCCGGGCCTAGGGCCCCAGTCAGGAAGAGGGCCCTTAAATAGATAAAATCGCCTAGAAAAATAAGGACTCCCTGTTTTCAAAAATTAATAAAAAAGAAATGGATAGAGATATTAACACAATTCTAGCAGAAAACGAATGAGTTATGTCTGGAATTTGATATAGAACACTTTATTATGTTAGTTAAGTTTATTACGTTATTATATGTTATTAAACTGTAATATGTTCAATTTAACCGACAGATGGCGCTGTAATACCATGCGTTGGATTCCACGCAATAACTATTGCTGCTTTCCCTGAACTGAAAGCTACTGAACAATTCTGACCACGTGTCCTTCCTTTCGGTATATACGCATGCCTAGTTCTTTCATACAGCCAACACACGGTATTGCCATATAATTTAACCCTTTATCATTCATATACCCCTTTATCTATTGAAGGTAATTATAAGTATCACTTATAAAGCCGATGTTTTTGTTAAAATATGGAAATATTTTTTATATTGCAATGTCACGTCATTTCATTTTAGCGCGCGATGTCGTCTCATGCTGAGCACGAGCCGCATCGTATGATTTGTAAAGATTGATCAAATTGGTCATTCTAAGGTTTTTCCATCGACTTGTAGTTTGGATATCTTTTGTCTCTATCGTTGAATAAATGTTCTTCTTTTGTATGTCTTCTGCAAAGTCCACTATTCACTCTGCAAACTTAACAGGTTATGGGCCCAGGACTCTTGCTATCTGCGCAGAAAGACATATAGAAAATTTGGAAACTGACGGCCCGGAAAAAAATGGCGTCATATGGAATGAGAATTCAACGTTTGGACGGAGACAACTATGAAACTTGGAAGATTCAGATGAAAGCTCTATTGATTTTTTTTTGACTGCTAGGTGGCGATTTGTAAGCTGCACTGTGAACGAGATCCATGAGTTTTTTTATTTTTATTGATTTATTTTGCTTTTTTTACATCATACTAATTACTATTATTTTTCCTTTCAGCTATTTAGTGATTTTATGTAAAATTTGTGTATTTTTTACTTGTTTTGGGGTTTTTTTGCACTAGGTTAGGCCTTACGACCAGCGTGACTTTTGTTTACGTTTGGATTTTGAAGCACGTTGCGATATTTACCTTTCTATTTGCTGTTTAATCATTGTTTTATTAATCATTTTTTATTTTTTGTTTATACATTTTATTGCCTGCTTCTTTATTGTTATTTATTTGCGTGTTTATTTAGTTTTCTTTCTTTTTGTACGGAGAGTGTGGTTGTTGACTAACAGCTTGTTTAGCTTTGGGGATTCAATTCCGTGTATTTTTAGTTCTGTGTTTATTGTTTCTGCTTTTTTGTTTTAGTAATTAGTATTGTCATTGTGTATCATGGGAATGACTAAGTGTTTAAAGGTTATGAAGAAATATGGGCAAGGGCGTATGTATATTGTTTGTAATAGCTGTGAAAATCTATGTGATGCATATGTTTATGGTTATAAAGATGTTGTTAGGAATCAGGTGATTGAGTTTACGTGTAAAGCTTGTACTACTGTTAGGGAATTGGAGGATGAGTTATTAGCTTTGAAAGCTAATTTGGGTTTAATCAATGATGATAGAGGTTTGGTACAAAGTGAGGATGAAAGTTTAGAGATGGTGGATGATAAAGAGGATGTGTATTCCTTGGTTGAGGAGGAATTGGGTAGTGTTATTGAGTGTAGTGATACTGAAGTTGATGTTGTTACTAAGGGTGTAGTCCTGGGGGACTCTATGGTACGTGGGATTGGGAATGTGGTATGTAACAGCAAACACAATATGAGTCGTTGTTGTTTGCCGGGAGCAAGGGTTAACGATGTGATTGATGTGGTAAGAGAGGGAACAATCAATGAGGGGGATAAAGTAGTTTTGTGGGTCGGCACCAACGAGGTTGGCAAAGCCACAAATGTGGAGTTTAAAAGGGAGACGAGGACACTCCTTAGGGAGGTCAAGGGCAGGACGAAGGACATTACTGTCCTTGGGATGTTACCGAGGTTTCCTGGGTGGAGGAGCAGGTTGAGTGTGGAGGAGCAGAGGTCCAATGCTTGGATTAATGCTAGGGCATTGGCAATGAACAGGGTTTTAAGAGAGGTATGTGAGATGGAGGGTGTTGAGTTTCTAGATCAGTTTTCTAGGAGAAAGGTAGGTGATGATACTGTTTTTCGGGGTTGCCAAGTAGAGTGGATGGCAAGGGACAGAGTGCACTTGAGCAATAGAGGGGTAAACGAGGTAAGCAGGCTAGTAATGAACAGTCTTGCTTCAAAAAACTAGGTATGTTTCGAGGTGGAGTGGCCAGGGTGAAGGCCATAGTGGGGAATTCGGGTAGAGGTAATATTCACAGGGGCAACAGTTCGAGCAAATGTGGGGAAAATACATTGAAGGTTTTCTATTGCAATGCTAGAAGTATTAGAAACAAGATGGATGAGTTGAGGGGAATCATTGCAATGGAGGATCTTGACATTATTGGTATTACAGAAAGCTGGGCAAATACTGATGATGTACCTGATTTTTTCACCATTAAAGGTTTCAATCTTTACCGGCGTGATAGACTCAACAAAAAAGGGGGTGGGGTGTTGTTGTATGTTAGAAGCGACTTGAACTGCATAGAGTTAAACTTTAAGTGTGATACTCAAGGTATTGACTCTGTATGGGTTAAGTTGACTAATGTGAATGGTAACCATCTGGTTATAGGCAATGTGTATAGACCACCCAACAGTAATGTGGAGCATGATATCATGCTGTATAACCTCATAAGAGAGATTTGTCACAATAATGAGGCTGTTATCATGGGAGATTTCAATTTTCCAAACATTAATTGGGACAATAATGTGATTGTTAAAGGAGAGGGTTTAGATTTTCTGGATGTTTTAGATGATTGCTTTTTGTATCAGTTAGTTAGAGAGTGTACTAGAGATAATGCTATTCTGGATTTAGTTTTAAGTAGCTGTGAAAATAGAGTTCATAACCTTATTGTCAGTGATCACTTAAGGGAGAGTGATCATAATAGTATTAAATTTGATATTATTTTTCAGGTTATACAGATTAATAGTGAAAGAGTCATCCCATGTTTCAGAGATGTTAATTTTGACAACTTGAGACATGATGTAGCTTTAGGTTTTGATAAAGTACTGGTAGGTACCCATGCTCTTGAGCTATGGGATGAGTTCAAGGAAAAACTAAATGATATGGTGAAAAAGCATGTTAAATTCAAACGTAAAAGTTCACAAAGGAAATTGTATCCTATGTGGTTTTCCAAGGATATTAAAAAGTCCCTTAGGTCAAAGCAAAAGGCTTACAAATATACTAAGCAAACTGGTAGAGAGGTTGATCAGGAAGCTTACAGAGTTGCCAGGAGAGAGTTTAAGAATCTTAGTAGAAAACACAAATCTGCATTAGAGGAGAATCTAGCTAGGGGTATTAAGGATAACCCTAAGGATTTTTTGCTTATGCTAGAGGTAATGTAAAACAGGGTAGCTCCATTGGACCATTTAAAGATAGTCAAGGACAGTTAATCCATGACGACATGAAAATGGCTAATCTTTTGAATAACTTTTTTATTAGTGTTTTTAGTAAAGATTTTAAAAATGTGCATGTTTCAGGGGAATTAACTGAAAAACTGGATTGTATCGAGTGTGATTTTCTAAGGAGGAGATTATTCGTCTATTAAAAACTATGAAACCTAACAAAGCACCTGGCCCTGATGATATGTATCCTAAAATTTTAGTTGAATGTGCAGAAGAGTTGGGGGATGCAATTCTGACTATTTTTAGGTCATCATTTATTTCTGGACAGGTGCCAGCAGACTGGAAATTGGCGAATGTTACTCCATTGTACAAGAAAGGGCCTAAATCTGATCCAGGTAATTACAGACCAGTTAGTCTTACATCTGTTTTAGGTAAAGTTTTTGAGACATTGTTGAAAAGGCGTATAATGACTTTTTTGGAAACTAATAATTTGCTTTCAGATAATCAATATGGCTTTAGAAAAGGTAGGTCTTGTACAACTAATCTTTTAAAATTTTATGATACTGTTACAGAAGAGATTGATAAAGGCAATATGGTTGATGTTATTTACATCGATTTCCAAAAGGCTTTTAATAAAGTTCCTCATGAAGCTTTGTTATTTAAGTTGAAAAGATTTGGGTTAGGGACTGCTGTGGTCCGTTGGATTAAAAATTGGTTGACCAATAGAAAACAACGGGTTCACATTAATGGTAAGTACTCTGATTGGAATGAGGTTGTAAGTGGAGTGCCTCAGGGCTCTGTACTAGGACCAATTTTATTTATTATGTTTATTGATGATATCAGCTGGTGGTTGAATAGCAAGTTAAGTATTTTTGCAGATGACTTAAAAGTGACGAGTACAGTAAATTCTGTTGAGCATATTGAGCAGTTACAAAATGATCTTACGAAAATTACTGAATGGGCTTCACGCTGGGGCATGTCGTTCAGTGTTAACAAATGTCAAACCTTGCATTTGGGTAAGAACAATGTTAATCATTCTTATGTTTTACAGGGAGAAAGTATCCAAGATAGAAAGTATCCAAGATAGTGAGTTCGTTAGAGATTTAGGAGTTTTGGTGAGCAATGATTTCAAAATGAGTAAGCAGTGTGTTGAGGCAAGTAAGAAAGCCAATCGAATGTTGGGATATATTAGAAAAAGTATCACTTCTAAATCTAAGGAGATTATTTTGCCATTGTATAGGGGATTGGTAAGGCCACATCTGGAATATGCTGTTCAGTTTTGGTCTCCCTTCCTCAGAAAAGATATAGAGTTGCTTGAAAAAGTTCAGCATAGGGCTACAAAAATGATTAAGGGTCTATCTGGTATTGATTAGGATAACAGATTAAGATCTTTAAACATGTATTCCCTGGAAAACAGGAGAGCTAGGGGTGATTTAATACAGTTATTCAAGTTCATAAAACAGGGAGACATCGGAGGACTTAGATTTTACTTTAAATAGCCGGACAAGAGGTCATGATCAAAAATTGAATAAATCGAGCTTTAGAAGGGAGGTAAGAAAACATTATTTTTACAATAGAGTTGTCAATGAGTGGAATGCTTTACCAGATTATGTTGTGCATTCGAAGAGAGTAGAAGATTTTAAGAAGAAACTTGACGGACATTGGAAACTGGTAATGTATTAGATTTATTTTAGACCAACCTTGCTGGGCCTCTGGCCTGTTGTTGGTCGACAATTTTTGTATTTGTATTTGTATTTGATCAAGAATAATTCGTGGAGCATTGTAAACGGAGAAGATAAGAAACCAGCATTAGTTCCAGGTGAAAAGAATTCGAAAGAAGAAGTTGGAAAATGGATTGAGTCTGACGAAAACGCCAAAGCTGATTTAGTTCTAAGCATAGCGCCTTCAGAATTGAAACAAGTTAAGAACTGTAAATCATCGTTTGACGTATGGAAGAAATTGGAAGAAACTTATCAGTCAAGAGGACCTGCTCGAAAAGCTTCTCTGCTGAAGTCTTTGATTCAACATAAGATGTCTGAATCTAGAATGGATGTCCGAGATCACTTGCGAACTTTTTTCGATTTAGTAGATAGACTATCTGAGATGGAAATAAGCATTGATAAGGATTTAATGTCTGTGATGCTGTTATACAGTCTACCAAATAATTTTCAAAATTTCCGCTGTGCAATAGAATCTCGTGATGAACTACCAGGAGCTGAAGTACTCCGAGTGAAAATTCTTGAAGAAGCCGATGCAAGACGTTCAAGAAATAGTCAGGATAATGAAGCATTCTCCACCGGATCATTCAAAGGAAAGAAGTCGCGATGGAAGAAAGAAAATGCCAATGCACAGAAAGAATCGGCGCCGCCGCATTGGAAAGGAGCCGCCAAACCAGATCAAAGCTCAACAAAGCAAGCAAGGCATACAGATTCTTCTAAAATACAATGTTATCGTTGTGAACGTTACGGACATTTTGCATCGAATTGTGACCAACCAAGAAAAACTGTTTCTCGCCAAAATGTTGGCCAAGTTGGCATGATGGCGAATGAGTTGGAAGACGCTCTCTTTTCTAGTAGTGAAACGATGAAGAAATCATGGATTCTGGACTCTGGTTGCACTCGCCATATGTGTAATAATGAAAGCGATTTTGAAACTTTAAATTATAGTAAAACAACTGTAAACTTAGCTAACGACAGCACTGCAACTGTGAAAGGACGTGGAAATGCTGTCATCAGAGCTCAGGTAAATGGTACGATTAGAGATGTAATTGTGTACGATGCTTTACTGGTCCCTAGTCTTCGTACTAATTTAATATCTGTTTCAAAATTGTGCGATCGTGGATATGATGTTATATTTAATGGTACTGCAAATATTGTTAATTCTCAAACAAATGACAACATGTTAGCAGTTAAAAGAGATAATTTGTAATATCTGAAGGGAGATTTTGATGAAAGCCATTTCACATATAATTCAAATCATGCATCAGATTCATTTGATGGTGGCAAAAATAAAAGTGCAGACTTGCTGAAATGGCATGCACGTATGGGGCATTTAAATGTTAAAGATTTGGTTGAATGCAGTGTAAATGGAAGTGTTAATGGGTTAAACTTAGAAAAGTCTCCTAAAGACTTCAACTGCGAAATATGTGCAATTAGTAAACTCACACGTGCTCCTTTCCCCAAGAATTCGGAGCAAGAAACGGGTGTTTTGGATATTGTCATGAGCGATATATGTGGTCCCTTTAAAATTGAAAGTCTAGGTAAAGCTCGCTACTTTATCACTTTCATCGATCATAGTACTAGGTACTGTGCTGTAAGGTTCTTAAAACACAAAAGTGAAGCCTTAAGCGCATTTAAAGAAGTTAAAGCTTTGTGGGAAAATCAAAAATCAGCCAAAATAAAGGTGTTTATGAGTGATAATGGAGCAGAGTATATAAATAAAGATTTCAATGATTTTCTCAGTGAAAGTGGCATTGAGCGAAGAGTCACGGCTCCATATTCTAGTAGCTCGAACGGGTGTTGTGAAAGAAAAAATCGTTCTCTAGTGGAAATGGGGAGATGCCTTTTAGCTCAATCCAAATTGCCTTTAAGTTTATGGGTCGAATGTATTAATTGCTCGATATACATTCAGAACAGGTGTCCCACAAACGATTTAAATGGAAAAAACCCTCACGAGAAATGGAATGGGGAAGTACCTAATGTGAGTTATTTCAAGGGTTTTGGTTGCACATCATATTATTTAGACAACAAGCCACATCATAAATTTGCCCCGAGATCCAAAAAGGGAATATTTTTGGGTTTTAAGGAAGGTTGCAAGGCTTACCGTATTTATTTCCATTTCCCAGACGAGAAACGAGTTGTTGTATCTAGAAATGTTAAGTTCTTCGAAAATACTGAAACTTATCCAGTGGGAGAGTTAAGTGAATTGTTGATTGATTTAGAATTGGATAAAAGCAATTGTGAAAACTTGGAACGAGAAATAATTGTCCAACCCTCAGTCATTGAACAGGCTTGTAAAACTAAACGAAGGGAAATTGAGGATAAACAAATTGTAGATGGGAATGAAAACAAGAATGTCCCAAAGAATACTCTTTCTCTCCGTAATCGCGAAGTTGTTCGTTTTGCAGAAACTGAGGAATCAAATGATTTTGGTTTGCATGCGGAAATACCTATGTCATTAGCTTTAAAGGGCTCAGATGGAGGTAAATGGCTAAATGCTATGGCGACGGAGGTAAAAAGCATTTTAAGTAAAAATACGTTTGAGTTAGTGGATAGGCCAGTTTCAAAGAAATGTATGGGCGATAGCTTTATCTTAAACAATCGACTGCTGATCCCTGTGTTTATTATTTAAAAGACGATAAAGGGCTAACAACGATTTCAGTATACGTGGATGATATTTTATTCATGTCAGAAAATTCTAAAATGCTTGACAAGTTTAAAAGTCATTTAAATATGGAACTTGAGGTTAAGTATTCTGGAATCACTGAATATTGTTTGGGCATAAATTTTCGACAGGAATATGGAGTTGTGACCATGAGCCAATCCAGTTATATCAACGAATTGTTAAAGCGTTTTGAGATGTCCAATGCTAAAACCGCAAATTCTCCAATGGATATCACAGTGAAATTAAAGAAAGCCGAAACTTGAGACGAGCAATTTCCCTATCGCGAATTAGTAGGCGGACTAATGTATCTTGCTACTTACGCACGCCCAGACATAGCAAACACAGTAAGCATACTCAGTCAGTTTTTGTCCTGTTATGATAAATCGCATTGGACTGCAGCCAAACGCGTTTTGAGGTACCTAATTAAAACTATTAATTTTGGTCTGATATATAGACATACAGATGATAAATCATTGTTTGGGTATACGGATTCTGATTGTTGTAATTGCCAAGAGAGCCGCAGGTCATATACAGGATATTGCTTTATTTTGAGTGGAAGTGTGATTTTGTATGAAAGTCGTAAGCAAGCGACAGTAGCACTCTCTTCTACCGAAAGTGAATACATGGCTCTCTCTGAGGGGACTAAAGAAGCTATATATTTGAATAAGTTGTTAGGTGAACTTTGTTCTTACAGCTTAGGAAAAGTGCGCTTACTTGTTGATAATGTGGGGGCAATAAAACTTACCGAAAATCCTGTATTTCATAAGCGTACTAAACACATTGACATCAGACACCATTTTGTGAGAGATGCCTTGAAAAATGGGCAAATTGAAATTTGCCATGTACCAACTGAAGAAATGGGAGCAGACGTTTTAACTAAGCCCTTAAGTCCTTCAAAGCACCTCAAGTGTTTGGAAATGATTGGTGTTGGAGACGTGAAACAAATTTGTGAAAAATGACTTGACATTGTGGGGGAGTGTTAAAATATGGAAATATTTTATATTGCAATGTCACGTCATTTCATTTTAGCGCGCGATGTCGTCTCATGCTGAGCACGAGCCGCATCGTATGATTTGTAAAGATTGATCAAATTGGTCATTCTAAGGTTTTTCCATCGACTTGTAGTTTGGATATCTTTTGTCTCTATCGTTGAATAAATGTTCTTCTTTTGTATGTCTTCTGCAAAGTCCACTATTCACTGTGCAAACTTAACAGTTTTAAGCTACATTGGTCGTTTGCAGAAAATGGGGGCAAGGTGGAACGTTTTGATTAAATTGTACGGTTATGGCACATTAAAGTCTACAAAGGTAAAATAAATACTTCCGAAAATTTAACTTTAGTTATCCTGCGCCAACTCGTGATGCACTGACGGTACTTATAAGTGCCAATTGAAAAGCCGTGGTTTTACTTTTTATTATTTGTTTAACCCTTTATGTGGTACTGGGACAAATATGACTCACTTTTTTAGTTTTCGCCCTTAATCTGAAAGGGAGAAATCTAAACTTTTTTTTTGTGTTAGCTATACTTACTCAGATACATAATCTATGTTTTCTTAAAGAAAAGACTCGTTTTTAAACTATGACAACGGAAGAATATAAACTCTGCATCTGCATTCCTGATCTTAGACGATTTCGTCCGTTGAAACGTGCTTTTTATATAATTTTTTTTAAAGTTTTCTACATAAGTAAGTTTTTTGAGAAATATATATTTTTTATTGCATTATCTAGTGTATTGATGCATAAATTGATTTTGTATTGGATCATAAATTAGCCTTGTTTTCCCTGAAATATAAGACCTTGTATTCAACATCCATCATGTAGTAATGCCGAAAATATTACAACAACCCATGTCTACCAAAAGGTACGTCAAGGTGAAAAAGAAGTAGGATCGGGTTATTTACTAAAATAATTGTTATAACCTAGATGATGTTGTTAAGTGATTAGCTGTAATCCAGTGTTACAGTGGTAAATCATCAGCGACATCTAGTGTAAATAATACTTGAGGTTGCGTGTGCGGCGGGCCACTACGCCACGGATAAACGAATATATGTTCAATGGTGAACGAATGTGATGCTAAAAAGTCTTACATGGTGCTTATAGTAAATATAAGTTAGTTTTCGAATTAAATTTTCCGATTAAATTTTTCCAAAAAAAATTCAAAGTTGCCTAAAATTTAATGGGATAAATATAACCAATTTTGCGAAAATTCTTTGGGTGACAATGGAACAAATATGGTCTAATTTTATTTCATTAACGAAGTGAGTAATTAATGATCTGTTTGCAGTTTCTTGTTTCTTATTGTGTATATAATAATATGTCATTATGATTTATCTTATACCATTGCTGGTTTTTTTTGTCGTCACACAACGGGTGAGGAGAAAATAGATTGCGTTAGGGTTTTTATTATTGTAGTTTTCAGTTTCAAAGCATTAAAAGACAAAAATTTAAGTTATATTCATTCAACAAATATCGTTGTTGGTCAGTGTATTGTAGTTATTAAAAATATAAAGGAGGGAAAATTCATCATAAACTGCATTTTCAGTTCCAATTATCTTTTTTAACGTAATATATTATTATTAATTGCATAGATAGCTTTAAAATAGGCAATGACAAAAAGTTAAAATTAAATTTTAATTCAGTGAATAAAGGGTTAGAGATAGAGTCTTAATCTGTAAAGATCACAGCTTGAAGACTGTGTTTGGCAGTAATATAGCTTGTAAAACATATGTAGTGGTTATAATATAGCCTTATGGGTTTAAAATCAATGCACTAATCCGGTCTTTTCTATAGTATGTAAGGTATTGCGCTTAAAATAAGTAAAGGTAAAAAAGGACAAACTTCATTCTCTCTATACGCATTTTCCATCTAATATTTCATTGACAGAAAAGTATGCAAAAAATCTCTCTAGACTTGACCCATTATTACATTTAGCATTTCAATTATTTACAATTAATATTCCTTTACAAAAGTATCCTAAATTTCAAATATTAATAAGACTAATTAGCCATTTAACACCTATAATTCTAGATTAAGTGTCTAAACGGTTGTTGAAAACGACATGCTGTTGTGTGCCAAATGATTTTGAAGGAAGCCTGATTAAGTGGTTATTAAATATATTGACGCATTTGGAAGCAAAATAAAGAACCGTTCAAATTGTAATAGTATTGTGGTTGAAGTGTGCATTTTCGTTTGGATGTGTGCCGTATCACTAAAGGCGCACACATTGAGCACTTATAGGAAAAGCTAGGTCAGTTTTCCTTCAATGTCATGTATGATTTGTTATATTTAGTATAAAATAAACTCCTGTAACATACCATTAAAACTCGGACATTCTATTACGGACACCCTGTACATTAAATGTATATAAAATCTTAATGAAATAAATTACTTTTTGATTTTTTTTTTAAATTTCAAATTCCCTACAACGTAAGTCGCCGACGGAAGAAAATTATCAGACGCAGTTTGGTTATGTTTTGCCTAGATTTTTTACCACCAACAACAACAATCCTTCGAAAAATGTACATGCTCTATAGAAAGCTGAACTACCTGGAGTTCCCGGATTGTTCTTTCTAAAGGACCAGATATTTAAAAGCAAATTTGGATATTTTTATTAAATATATATATTAAATAAAAACAGTGGTGTGTTTTACACAATACATTTACGTGTTATAATTATTAAAAGACTATTAAGAAACATTAATTGTTTAATGTAAATATGTGTTAAGAGCCATTAAAAAATTCAAGATAGAAAAAAAACGTTTGTCTTCTCTATATTTAGTTTTTGAATAAACATGACATTGTGTTTTTTTTTAAATATGTTTCACGAAAGCTTGAATCATGTTTTTTAATTTTATTTGGCAGGTAGGTTTGATTCGGTTGAGTTAAAGTCGCACTAGAGTTACGTAAGGATTATTGGCGACTGGTATTAAAGTTTTAAAAGTGGTTAAGTGCCGAGGATGACACCAGAAATAGCATCCAACACCCATATAGCGACATCGTACGTAAAACTTCGTACGTGTTTTCAAGTTATTGGAGATTGAATGAGCACATATACCCCAGTGTACTTACCTTCTAAAATAGTAGACTCGTCCATCCTATAAAGTGGAAACTCGCTACCTCATTGATAAATGTAAGAAGGAAATTAAATCAACTTGGGCAAAATTATAATATTTGGTTTCTGACAGTTTTGTACGAAGAATGCAATTATAGAAAATCCAGTCGCTTAAAGTAAGGCAATATGTTTCTTACTGAATAGGAAAGATCGAATAATGTGTTTCAAAGTGCCACACAAACCCATCAACCGCAAGTCAATTTTCTCTATTTATAGTTAAGAGTGAAAACAAAGGAAATATTAGGAATTTCAATCAAAACACAACTAAGGCACATCCCAATACGATATTTTAGAATGAAAAAATTCCAATATTCATATGACCTATTGTTTCATGTCCGCAAAAAACACATAAAAATCTTTTTTTTCTTTTGAATTTCAATATAAATCTCGGTAATGTTTTTTCTGTTTTTCCAGATCTCGGTATAGCTTTGGTCTATATTCTGTTTGGAACACACACTTTCTGCGTACTAAAACGAATGAAATATGCAACGTCTGAGAAAGTATTACCGTTGTGTTTCTGGCTCCTTTTGTTTTGAAGAAATTTGCATCTGTAATGCTGTTTAGCTATCCGAAAATCGATAGCTCTAGCATCTGTTTTTTTATTCACTTCTTGTGCTTTTAACTTTGTCCTTTGATTCTTCTTTTGAAAACTCATCGTTCATTTTTGGATTGACGTGAAGAACAGCACGTCGCTGACATAGTGTTGGCCAAAGTAAAAGTTTTTGAAGCGTTTCAGAGACCTTGTATGGTAGAAAGCATTATTTAAATGGTATTTTCCTTACGTTGTTTGTCAAATTCTGAGTTCATTAGACAGGATTTTCTTAAACTTCGTCCGAAAATGGATTTTTTAATAACATAGACACACATTTTTTAAATTAACTTTTAAAGTACATAACTGGCAGAATCGACAGCAAGTAACTATAGATAAAAAGTCTATACTTGAATAATTCGCAATTATAATCTTGTAATAACATTTTATTTTATAAGAAGTATCGAAGAAAAAAGTAGAATCAATAAGCTTTCATATTTTCCTACTTTGCTCTAAAATGTTTAATACGATAGTGTAGAAATAAAATAACTGCTTCATATTCCAAATATTTTATGTCAGACGATGACTTATTGTAATCATCTTCTGACACAGACGATTGTACTATTACTTTTTGTAACTAGAACGTGTCAAAAGGTGGTGCAGTGGCAATTATTTTCAAATCATCGCCAATTAAGCAATTTCAGTTCTTAAAGTCAAATCTATTGTAACAAGAACGTAAAAAAATCATCCATTTAAATGGATATTAAGTCCTATAAATGATAACATTCAAATCAAGAGTGCCTTGGATCGACCCTTCGATTGGTATAAAAAGACATAAACGTTAAAAAGAGAATGCACCAAAGTTTACTGTTAAAAACTAAACCCCATAGGCCATGAACTATTTTGACATAATGGTGACACATCTTTCATTTATCCCTTACTTCACAGGTACTGCCACTGTACTAAGTGAAAATGAAAGCTAGTAGCCCCCTTAATATTTATCACAATTAATTATGTTTTTAAAGTAGAATTTTAAAAAGTTTGTAATGCAAAGTACTTCAGAGATTAGTCCTATTACTGGGACGTCGGTACCAAAAGAATTAAAAATTAGGAAATTATAAAGATTTCAACGCTTGGCTATCTAATCTGAACCAGAAAGAGTCTAAGCAGAGGAAAAAAAATATTACACAACGAAATATATTTTTCTCTCTTTTCAAATTTTCTGAATTTTTGCATCATTATAAGTCTTACCATACAGTTAAATCCATATGAAACATTAATAATAATGACTAACAAATGAATAAGGTTTTTCAATGAAATTTCAAATTTTTTGGCTGACGTAAAGAAGCATGCAAAGTTGCGTCTATCCATCAAACTAAAGTGCTTTTTAATGTTTTTTTAGATACAACTGCATACGAATTTAAATAAAATAAAAAATTACAATTAATCTGTATTACAAAAATCAATCATGTAGAACAAAAATGGACATATTTGATTTGTTTTACTCAATTTTGTATTAATCCGTTATGCATTCTATGAGAAATATCTCTTTTGTTCGGAAAAGTTCTGATATACCTTGGATATTTTGTAGACGTATTTATTTTATCAAAAATATAGAAACTTTCTAAAGTAAGTTTAAAAATACTCAACAATAAAGATTGAGAACCCATAAACGTCCACATTCCTTGATTTAAACTCGCATAATTTCATATGGAGCTCAGATCAAATCCGAATTTCTTCAAGCATGACTGGTTTAAATGTGATAATATTTTCTTTTTATCTAGTATTATATTCTATTTTTCCAGAAAACAAAAAAATATTCAGCCCAGAAAGCATGCGGTTATATTGCTTGTTTAACTATCTTCTGCTATAAAGTTCTAGATAACACTTTCATTACTGTTATTTAAGCAGTAAATATATTGTATCACATTAATTTAGTATTTTCCATATTTTCATTGAATTATAAAAGTGAAAGAAAAATGATTTACACTTTGCCAGAAGTACTATTAATCGAAATTAGTTACAATTTTAAATATTTCTCTTATCCCTTTAAGACCGGTTATCAGGTGGCGCTGATTTACGTTCATGAGACTAAATTTTAGAGTTTTATCGAAAAAATGCCTTAAACAGCATCAATGCCAGCAACTCCTTAAAAACAAAGTCATTTTTTATACAAAAAACGACTGGTACAAGTCACATGCTTCGGTATCAATATTTTTGAAGAGCTTGAACATTCTCTTTTATACCCGCACGATCGTGATAGCTCGGTTGGAAAGGGTTATCACGCGAAAAAAAATGCTGTCTACATAATTTTTATAACAGATATATGGACAAAGCCAAACGTGTCTTCAGTGTACGCTACTAATACACTTTTAATATGGAACTAAAAATGTATATTAAAATTCAAGTAAGTGTTGAAAGAAATATGAACAGACTTTAATATAAAAAAGTTGCCTTCGGTTACTTTTAAAAGACGGATTTAAGAGTATTAGTAACAGGAGGCACCTTTTTTAGGTACCTTAAATCCATTCTGTGTAGAATCCTTTAGAATATATTACAATGGACCTTGTTTTTATCCGAAAAAAACGGCTTTTGTTTCTACATTATGGTGAACAGTAAAACCTTTGGACCAGGTTTTCTCTCGCAATTTACACGCTTCAGATCCATTGAAATTTTCTTTTGGTGAATGAAAAAAACACAAGAAAGTAGCAAACAAAAAGTCCTCTTACTCCGATGGTAAGCCCGCGCCCTCTCCGGGTCTTCTGAATTCTTTCAAGCACTTTAACGACATGCAAATCTATTCGAAAAGGCAACTCGTTCAGTTGACTCTCCTCCTCAGCGTGAATAAAAAATGGAGATCGCTATCACAAAGCTCAACTTCGATGCTTCGGTTTGAAAAGGTTATATCCAGACCCTACGAAAATAGATTTATTTCGCCTCAAGCTTCTTAATAACCTCAAAGACCTCAAAAAACAACGAATGAGTAAAAAATTCCCCAAAAATTTGTTGCACCACAATAATTAGTATGTAGCTATATTTTCCCCACTTCTCACAGTCAAAAGGCACTGACATATTTCAGAACTAAAATTTGCACCTTTATTTCCTGAGCAGTAAGGCGTGGATCCTTAGTAATATGTTTTTTTCCACAAAGTGCAGGACTGTAAAAAAAACAGTGCCAGATCTGTTGACATTCAAAATAAATAATCTTTGAAAAATAGACCAGTTTAAATATTTAGGTACAACAGTGAGTATGATTATGAATAATGACATCGCCATTGAAATAAAAAAATATAATCAACACGGCAAACAGATGTTACTAAGGCTTACGCAACCAGTTTAGATCAAGACACTTTAGCAGAGAAACGAACGTCCTGCTATAAAATGCATTTGTAAGACCACTTGTTTTATATGGCAGCTAATGTTGAGCATTGAATGAGAAAAATGCAAATAAACTACACATTTTCAAACAAAAAATGGCAAGAAGCATTTTTGGATTAGTAACAGAAAACGTAATATGGAGAATTAGATACAATCATAAACTACTTCTCAATTTTCGAGAACTTAATCTAATGAAAGTCATATAAGTGTCTCAACTTAGATGGCTTGTTTACAAAATATGAAGAAGAAAACCCAATGAAAAATAACATTACATAAAAAAGGAGGGAAAAAATACCACAAATAAGATGACGAGACAATGTAAGGAAATGGCTAGGGAGTCTTGGTGTCACCATATGAAGAGTTACAGCGTCATATAGGTCAATATTGTTTAAAATGACTTAGAAAGCCTTAGTCTGAAACCTCTTTTAAACGGGCTGTAGTTCTGAGGACAAAAAATGACACGTTTCTCCGAGTATTTGATACCATTGTTTCCCAGTACCCACGGCTCAAGCAGCCGCTGTAATAGCAATGCCGTGCCCTGTCACAAACGAATACATACAAATATAACAACGGAACCTAAATGTAGAGCAATACTGCTTTTCAAACGAAATATACTTTTTTATTGTTTTGTATACATCATTTTAAAATCAATTGAATGGCAACACAGAAGGCCTAATAATCTATAAACCAAAGAATTTTAAAATTACATATTCTTATATTATTTCTAATTTAAAATACGAATATTTTTAGGGGTTGAAATCATTCTCTATAAAACTCTGATAGAAATATTAACTCGTAGTTGAAGGAAAATAAGAAATAGCTTTAATATTTGTTTTATAAAGTTTCCAGTTCATATAATAAGACATGTTGACAGATTTTCTTTTGACAGATACAATTCAAAAAAGGCAATTTCAATCCACCATAAATACGTGGTATATAATGAAATTCGTATTTCTAAAATTTTTAGTTTGAAGTGTTTCAAACTAACTAAGCGATTTGCAGCTTGCAGATTTTTTATTCTCAAAAAGAATGTCGCAAACTGTTCAAAAGCTTATTCATTCACTTCAGGATTTTTTTGCATGCTTTTTTTTCAATATTGGATTTTCGCTAAGTTCAGAAAAACAAAAAAATATATTCCCTACTTATTATTCTAACGTAAACACCGACGGGTAGTAATATAACGTATTGAGAAAGTCTCCTGATATTTCATTCAAATAAGTGTTATGTTAGGTGAATTACAGGATTTAAACTGATGTTTGAATTTGATTTAATGAAAGTTATAACTTTGCGATTCTGAGAAAAACGTTTGTTGAAGAAAATTCATTAAATAATATTGCTACATAGTAAAGTTTTTGTAATTTCTGATCTTGTGGTTTTATATTATGGATTTTTATCAATCTATCAATTTAGCAAAATTTAGAAACAAGTCTAAATAAATATACACCTCGATTTTTTTATCTTAATATAAAATTAATTTTTAATATGTTACGATCTGCATACTAATTTCAATATAATATTTTCACAATTTTGTTGAAGAACTTTTATAGATTTTTATAGATGATATATATTTTTATTATTTTTTTATTATTTAAGACATACATAATATTTCCAACTTAAATTAGAAGAGTTTTTAAAGATTGGATGTAATAAAATTAATTTCCGAATAGTTAACTATATATGTGCTAAATTTATTAAGAATTCGAAAGTGTGTGTTAGCGCTGAAATATCTTTCATTCTATCCATAAAACATACAAAATACAATGCAAAATAAATGCTTCTCTTTAAAAGATGACAGTACAGTTCCATCTATGGAATTTTATGTTAACTTACAACTTAAATAAATTGCTTAGTTATACATAATTACTTTCAATTAATTAGTATGAAATATAAGATAATAAAAGTATTGTGATGAAGTGGGAAATCAAAAATGGAGATTTTGTGTTTTCGGTTCGAAGGTTGCTGATTCTGAAAAAGTGGTTCTCGAACATTGGTCTTTCTGTCTGTTTGAAACAACTCTACAGCTGGAAATAAAATGACTATAGACTTCATATTTGGTACGTGAGTTTCTAGAACTTCTTTTAGGTTTTAAAGGTATTGCTGAAATACGAAAGGAGATACGGAATTAAAAATCGAAACATGAGCTCTTAGTACCTGTCGGACGTAATG